>JAQFYP010002030.1:0-13674 GCA_034694865.1 Bilobella braunerae | reverse complement strand
TTTTTTTTAGTAACAGTTTTTTTTTCAATTTCTCCAAATAATCAAGTTTCACGCCGTTAAATCTTTGTTTAAAAAAAATTGACCCTATTGTTTTCACGATAGTTCAAATTATCGGTAAGTATGAATTAAGTAAAAATTAAGTATGTTTATTTGAACTCAAATTTTGATTTTTTATTTCCGAAAATTACGGATTTTTAAAAAGCGGTTTGAATTTCTTAAAAAAAAATCTTCGTGCGACAAACGACAATTTTATAAGTTTGTTTCACTTCCAATCAACATTTATTAAATATACAAATTCAAAAATTTAAAAAAAAGAAGGTTTTTGTCGAAATTGTAATTTTTTTTAATCCAGAGAAAAACAGTTATTTTTTAAAAATAGTCGAGCTAAAGGAACACGTAATGGTTGAATTTAAGTAAAAAAAAAATACTTGGGAACATCGTCTCAAGTTCATCTTTTGTCAAAATAATAAAATTGAATGACGCAAGGGGAAAATTATTGGGAAAAGAATAATAAAACTACAGATTCAAAAACTCATTACCGAAAAGCTCATTACTAGTTTCCACATTACTTAAAAACGCTCTGTATTTTCGGAATGCAATTTCTTTAGCGTTTGCATTCTAGCATCTTATCGGAATTTCTGTTTGATCAATGCATTAGGTAAATTCCACTGTCAATAATTTTCAATAAATCACAGTTACCTAAAAGCATATGAACAGATTAAATATTTTAGATGATTCGACCGAAGTTCTAAAGAACCCTGCTTTAAAAAACTTGTAAAATTTAAAAAATAAAGTCAAAGGTCACAAAAAATGTAAATTAAAGTCATGATAGAGGTCAAAAGATCAATTATGCAAATTTTCTGAAAGAAAGCTCGAAACCCTTCAAAGCACTGTTGGGTTTTGCCTTCGCGACAAGATCCGACGTGATACTTGTGAAATTGTAGATCGAAATCAAACCAAAAGAAATCCATACTCGTGCTACCGATAAGTTGATTGGTGATTTGTACAGAGACATTTTAAATAAAATTCAGTTTTGGTTTTTACTTTAACTTAAACTCAATTTTAATTTTAAGGTTTATTTCTTCATACCATCAATTGGAGGCCACTTAAAATACATTTTGCAGATTCTACGATAGAACGAGTTGCTTTTAGTTCGATCGTGCTCATCGCCGTCATTTTATTTCAAAGTGTTTAGGACAGACACTGAATTGTATTTTTAAATATGTCGACGGTAGTTTCGAATTTTTTTTTCCAAAAACTTAAACTATTTTTTTTTTAGAAAACTGTGTTACTATGAAATTTTGAACAAAGAGCGTAGTGTCGGGTCCATTTTGTATGATAAGTTTTGTCAAACCATGAGACGCAGACTCAACGCTCCTCCAGCGGCGCGGAACACGAGTCTGTCGTCGATACAATTTAAGTTTAATTGTAAATAAAATGATTAGGTAATTACAAATTACAATCAATTGTAAATTACGGAAATTGTTTTATTAATAGCACGAATAATATTTTATGATAGCACCATTGTTTTTTTTATCATATTGCCAGATTTTGAACCTATTTTTCTCCAAGATTTTAACATATTGAGTACAGTTGATTCAGTTGGAAATGTGCGTGCTTTTCAAAGTAATTCTTTTTATGTAATTTTATATTTAACTTATTTATACTCGATAATTACATTATCAAGTAATTTTACTATGTATTTAGAAGAGGGGCTAATAATGTAATTACATCATTATCTAATTATAATTGCAAGTCAAATAAAATATTTTGTTAATTGATAATTAGTTAACTGTTGGTACTTACTTAGTTGATTTAAACTAATTGATTAAATTATTTTAATCGATGTTTTCCACTGGTATTTGCAGTGCAATATGATACCGGGCGGTTCACATCGTACATGTGGATTTGCACTTCCACCATTTGCTTAAACGCAACTTCAAGTAAACCGCACTGGGCTCTTTGATTGGCACAAATCTGACATTTGTATCATAAAAATTAAATTGCTAATTAACGTTATTAAAGTTATTTTAATTAAATTAATAAAATACAGTGCGTTTAAAACAGCAAAATTTTTTATAATAAAACTCATGCGTTTATATTGTTCCAGTAAGGGTTCCAGCTACTCCATTATGTCTTCCAATTCTGAAATTCGCTTAATTTAGGTCTATCGCGGTTTCATGAAGGAAATTAAAACGCGTCATTGTCTCCTGGATGGGATTGCACGCATTGCTTGTAACGTACGGTACATCTTTCAGGATCTTTTTGACACCGATCATCCTCGAAAGGCGCTTCTCCAGCGCCGGTTGTACGCGACCAAACACGGATCGCTGATTTTTTTTCAAAATTTTAATTTCTACGAAATTGATTTCTTTTGAGGCGTTCTGAGCTGTCAGCGCGTGAGTATTTTTTAAGAGAACTTGTGACTTCCTTGAAAACCCTTTTTTAAGAGTTTAAACTTAAAACAGCTCGATTTTTTTAAAACAAATGCTGAAGACTATCTTCCAATAATCGATTCCCGAATTGAAATTTTAGTTAGTTTAGCAACTAACAATAGTTGCTAAATGTTTTTTATTATTAGCAATTAGCAATAGTTAACTTTTGAAAATGGAGTTTTAATTGTAAATGGCGGTTCTAACGTACGCTGAAGAAAACTTTGACCTTTAAATAGCTCAAACACTATTTCTAATAAGTTTATTGTAGATAATGAAAAAAATTAGTTTTACTTTTTTTTTCCATGACTTGAACACCACTTAGAAAATATAAAAAATTTCGACTTATTGGAATGCGGCGTATGAGGTTCGAGCGCAGCGTTGATTTGTTTATTCATGGTAAACTGACTGGTGTTTTGTACAGAGCCTTTTTAAGAAAGGGTTTCAATAAGAGTTCAGTGAATTTTACGATAGAACTGACATTCAGGGCAGTTAGAAATTTACCCAAATTTTAGAATAAACAAATGCTTTCTGAAAAGTTCGATGATTCGCTCTTTTTTTGTAATCAAATCAACCAATTACAAACAATTATGTTTCGAACTTTTGAATAAAAAAAATCTTTATATATTTTGCAGAATCGAGGAAGTTACTAAAATTTCAAAAGAAGGGATTGAGGGTAACTAGAGTGCTCATTTCCGCTTTTAATTTATTGGGCATCGCTAACGACAACCCTAAGATTTGAAAACTTTTAGGTAATTGTACATCTTAAATAAAATAATTTTAAATTCATTTTTGAAATTTCAAATATGTCTTTAATTTTAATCTTCTCCGGATCGAATGAAGGGAGGATTTGTTCAAAAAAACTCATTTTGTGTTTGAAAATCATTGAGGAGCGTGTTGAGGAAATTTTTGAAAAGCGGAAATTTGAGGAAAACGAAAAAATTTTAAGTGCCAGTGAAATGCACCTATCGCATGCGCATGCGTTCTAAATCAACGCGTCCAAGGCTGGATCTAATTTGTCAGCCCTCTAGCGGTTCAGAAGTTGAGTCAGTTGTCTGCAATTAAAGTAATTAGCTAAATACAAATTACATTTGATAATAAATTAGGGTAATTGTTATATTAGTGCGATTAGTGTTTTCACTTTATTTCGAACCCATTTGACTTTTCTTTGAGATTTCAGGTAACATATATCTTAATTTGTCAGTTTTATTTCAGCATTTCCCGAGAGGTTTTTTTTAGAGCATTTGAACTGTAATTAGTGTTATAACTGAACATAGCGTCTCATCTCAACTTATTTCAAATTTACCGTAATCACTTTCCTTTCAACAATGTTTTCATGGTCAATGTTGTACGTCAGTTAAAATTTAATTGTGAAATAGTCTGGCACTTTTTGTACACAATAGGTAGCACTGGCGAAAGCGTTTGCTTCTAACAGGTTGCATTTTGGGTTTTGGATTAGCGCAATTGATTTAGTTGTATCATTAAAACTAAGTGTTGTATTTTTAACTTGGTTAAAAAAAAATTGATTAAATTAAGCTAAGTTGTGCTAAATGGAATTTCCGTGCAACTTTTAGGCATTTTAAGTTATTTAATTAACTAATTATGACACCAATTAACTTACTTAAATTTTCTCTAATTCCTCTCAAAACAATTTGGTCACTTTCACCACAATTGCAATCACCTTTCTCATTCCAAAGCTCAATAACTTTTCAGGCACTCAACACCTTCAATTAAATAAAATTAAACTACGTAGTTAATTAAACAGAAAAGGTAAAAAAGCAACAACGAAGGTCTACTGTGTCCAGCAGCAATGAAAAATGACGGCTCGGGAAAAAGCACCATAAAATATATCGTGCGTTTCAAAAGGAATGTGAGTGAGAAGTTTTGAAGCTATAAAAGAGCTTCTTTATTTTAAAAAAAATGATAGTTTCGGATTACTAAGAATCGGATTGTTGCAGAATTTTTAGCATGTCAAAAATAGATAACTTCATTTTTTTTTTCAATAAAGTGTACCGTTTTCTTTGAAACGCACGGTACGTTTCTTCAAAAAAGTATTTCTAATCAACAAAATTGCACAAAATGTATTTTTTGAGTTAATTTTTTCTGATTAGTTTCAAGCCATACAATATTTTATCGTAAAAAGTACGCCCAAAATTATGATTTTAGATACTTGTTGAATGCTCTTTGTAGTAAACTGGAATATTCAAAAAATTCGCTAAATATTTCTAAGTTTGTAGCTTCTTAAAAACACTTTAAATTTTTTACTTGCTTTTGCGTTTTCATAAAAAAAAAATAGAAAAAAAATGAATATTATCTGATGGTGAATCCGGGCGTCCAACGACAATGTCACAACAAATCAGTTAAGTGAACAAATTTCTGCCTCGTTTGATCTAATTTAAGGGCCGTGTCACTTGAGGGAACCTAAGGGACCACGGTATTTTCCTTTTGAAATCATAAATTTAAATTAATATTTGAAAGTTTACTTTATCCGGATTAGTTAGAAGCCATATAAAATTTCTCTCGGAGAAAAGTGCTATTAAATGGGCAGTTTTAGTTGCATGGATCTCGGCGGCAAGTTTAAGCATAAAAATTTATTCATTCAAGATATTGAAAGTTGTGTTTCAAAATTTTCAAATTCAAAGTGTATTTGAGAATACTGAGAAATACAGAGAGTTTCAAAAGTGTATCTGAGCTAAAGGAACCCGTAATGGTTGAAATTACGGAAGCCATGACTGGAAATTATCATTTAAAGCTCATATTTTGTCAAAATAAAAAAAATGAGAGCGAAGGAGAAGCAACTGTAATTTGTACTGTGCGTTTTAAAACGAAAAGGATTATGAAAATGCAGCTAATAAAGAGCCGAGAAAGAATAAATAATTACGTAAATCAATAGTAATAAAATAAGTAAATACATTTTTGGTTCCTCGTTTTAGAAGCTTGAGTTAAATGTTAGAATCGGTTAATTTCATAATTTTCTTCATTTCCTTTAATTAATTAATGGAAATATTCAACTTTGTATTTGAAAGAAATTAGTGTTTCATTTTCACACGAACACACCACACCGTGCATAACTTTCAAAAGTCTCAAGTCAAGAGTACAAAATTAAATATATTTAGAATATTTTTAACGTGAACATTGTGAGCATTATGTGAAAAGTTTTTTTTAATAAACATGATTTTTTCGTTTTAAAATAATATTTTATTTTATTTGTATTAATTATTATTTGAAAGTTATATTTTTTGTAAGTTTACATTTTAGTTAGGCGACATAAAATATTTTTCTCGGAGAAAAGTGAAACAAATAATGAAATGTTAGTTGATCGGATCAAGTTAAGTATAAAAATTTATTCGGAATTTATTCAAAATTTTGAAGATTGTGTTTTCAGAATATGTTTTTGAGAATAATGAAAAATACAGAGAGTTTCAGAAATGTGGCTGAGCTAAAATAACACGTAGTGGTTGAATTCGGGGAAGCAAACTCTGGAAAATACAATATAATTTTTAATTTTCATCAAAATTAAAGAAAAGTGACTGGCGCAAATGGCCATACTATTCAGCAAAGTATAATAAATCTGTTTAAAAACGCAATCCTAGTTCCCAGCTACTTAAGAAACGCTCCGTAAAGTTTCAGTTTCACTGAAAAGTTTCCGTTCTCGGTTTCCGTTGATAGTGAAGATTTTCTCTACGTTTGCTTTGTGAGCATCGTATCGGAATTTCTGTTTGAACAATGCACTCCTTAAATTCCACTGCACAAAATTTTCAAGCTCGCGATGAATTCAACAAATTGTCTCGGCAGCCTCCACCCATGGAAAAAGAGAAAGAGAGCATACTTAAAAGAGTCAAATTGAGCTATAAGTCACAAGAAGTATAAGGAAACTTAGCTTCAATTGCAGTTAACTTAATTTTACAATTAACTAATTTGCTATAATTAAAATTGTATGTATGTAATTAAAATTTCAGACGCATTCTCAAGACACTGGAGCAATTGCTCACTGTCAACACAGTGCGCGAGACAGCGCTCTCTACTCTAATATTGCCAATTCTCCCCAAACTTACGAAAATTTAATTGACAATTACGAGGAGCAGACGATAATTGCAATTTAAGTTAAACGCAAATTTATAGATGCGTCTGAGCGCCTAGACGATTTGCGCCTTGGTGCACTAGAAAAGGAAAAAATGACAATTCTGAAATTGAGACAACAAATTGCAATTGTCAAGCGGAAGTTGGAAACGGTAGAAATCTAAATTAAGCTTAATTTTTAATTGTTGGTTATGCTTAACGTTTAAAAATGGTTAATTTCAATATGTTTGATTTAGGCTACCGGGAAATTCGATTCAATAGTTTCAGAAAGTACGACGTCACGGCAATCCGAAATCTTACAAGAAAAATTCGAAAAATTCGAACGGAAATTTCCAAAATTTTGAATTAGTCTTTGGAATACATTTGCCTAAAAACATATTCGGTTTTTTCTAAACACAAAAGGTTTTGCTCTTTGATCTCGTTGATCAGGCCACATTTTCATATAATAAAATCTTAGTGTACAGAGCGTTTCAGAAAGTCCCGTGTCCAGAAAATGTTCAGAACTTTAGCATTGTTTATACTTTAAAAATTCAATTTCTCAATTTTTACAATTTTCTAACTTTTTTTTTCTAAATTTTATAGAACAAGTATTTTAAAATTTAAAAAGAATCGCCTTTTTTTAAGTTAGATAATTTCTACAAAAAGTTTTTTTCTCACAAGGTACAAGCAAAAGTTTTGAATTTAGTTTACCTCATTTTATTCCAAAACTTGAACGTCACTTAGAAAATTTATGAATATTTGACTTGTAGAAAATAGACAAACAGTTTATCCTTTGATTCTTATTTTTGAGAATTGTATTTTGAATTTAAAAAAACAGGATTTTGTTTTTCAGATTTTCAAATTTTTGAAACGTTTAGGTAATACAACGTCCTGTTGTCCTATTGTCAACGTCCATTTGTTCCAATGAAAGAATTTATTCTGAAAACATCATTTTGTATTTGAGCATAATTGAGGAAATGGAGAGAAATTTGTGGAAAACGGAAATTCAAACAATTACAATATAAATTGTGTTGTAATTAAACTAAATTAACTAATTGAACAGTACCTAATTATGGGGAAGTGAATTGGAAATTGTATTAATTGTTTCCATTCTTTATAAAAATTAGCGCAATTTTTCTCTAAAAGTTCATGTAGTAATTATTGAGCTTGCTTTAGCTAAAAATATTCGACGATGTAGGTAATTAGTTAATCGGAAACGACAATTACCTGTTGAACTAATAATTATAGCATATAATTAATTATATTACATTATTATTTTATTCATCAATTATAAAATGTAATTAATAAAACAATGATAGTACGCCATGTACGTTAGGAGTAAAGTTTGTATAAATATAGTTAAACTAGCTAAACAAACCCGTCCTAGCACCAGCACTCCTTTGTTCTCAATAAAGATCTTTTTTTTTTTTTTGCATAAATAGATTAAAATTAAACACCAATTCCAATCTCTGGCATTGTGTAAGAAGCAGGTGAGTTTTTGTATGACCAAGAGAAGGAAACGACTCTCTTTGGAGGTCCTTCCTCCTCGGCTGCTCGATACACACTAAAAAGAAGAGAGAGCTTTCTTTCATACGGAAGCGTATTCCCCTTTCAATTGAGATGTGTTATAAAAAAAATCTCTAAAAAAACTGAATGGAAAATCCTTTCTCACTCTCTTACATAGGGAAGTAAGGCTATAAAAATAGCGCTTCTATTTAATAGAATAAATAGTGGTAAGTGTAAATATTTATTTAAATATAAATTATTAATTAGCTAACAACCTGTAACAATTTTAAAACAAAATTTCAGAGCAAACCAAGAGCCAAACAAATTAATTTAGATTTCGGTGATTGCTTAATTCACGATTGATTGATGTTCAGAAATACCCTTTTTTCCTACTGGACGTATTCGTATTGGCAATCGGAAATAGCGCGGTTCACGCCGTGCGCGTCGTTTCGATGCCCAGCATCCGCGAAAACGTTAACTTCAATTAAGTGCACTCGTTCTTTAATTGGCTTACTCTGAAATTTAAACTATGAAAGTTACTAAATAATAAATTAAGTTACTAATAAGTCAATTACATTAAGTACCGACGAAAGTTGCTTGTTGAGTTTTTGCTGAGTCGCACTGAACAGATTGTTCATTCCAGCAACCAGTAGTTTCGGTGCGGTAAAAAAAAATCTTTCAGCGGAGTTAATTGCTCATTTACAATTTTCCGTTTTCCACCTCAACGTCATACTTAGTTGACGTCATACTGCACAAACCGAAAAACTACAGTGCGTTTTTTAAAGAAATTAATTACAAGAACATTTTACGAGTTTAGATTTCTCCAGTAAGCGTTCCAGCTCCTCTATATTATCTTCCGATTCTGAAATTCGCTTCAAATTCGCTTCGAAATGGAAACGCGAAAGTATCTCCTGGATGGAATTGCACGCATTTTTTGTAGCGTGCGGTACATCTTCCAGAAACATTTTGACGCCAATAATCCTGGAAAGGGGCTTCTCCAGCTCCGGTTGTACGTGACCAAACATGGGTTGCTTATTTTTCAAAACGAAATTTGTACAAAATTTATTTCTTTTTAGGCGTTCCGAGTATTTTTAAAGAGGACTCGTAGCTTACTTGAAAAACCTTTCTAAGAGTTTAAACTTAAAACAGCTCGATTTATTAAACAAACTTCTTTTTTAAAACAAATTTTACATATTTTTTTTTACAATTAAACTTTTGAAATGGCTGAACACAATCTTCCCAATAATTCAGTTAATTCCCAAATTGTAATTTCAGTAATTGAGTTTTACATGTAAATGAGTGTTCTAACGTACGCTGTAGAAAACTTTGACCTTGAAATAGCTCAAAATCTATTTCTAATAAGTTTATTGTAGATAATGAAAAAATTTAGTTTTACTTTTTCTTTCATGACTTGAACGCCACTGAGGAAACATACTAAATTTCGAGCTAGAGAAAGCGCTGCTACAGGTTTAAAAACATAGAGTGTGATTTGTTTAGTTAATTGTTCCTTTATTTTTGAAATTGAAAAAAAAAAACAGCATTTGTTCTCAATTTTTTTTACCGAAGTGATTTTTTAGGAAACCTTGATTTTAAAACGTTTTAGCAACTTCAAATTCCTAAAAATTGTATTTTTTAAATTTTAGAAGTTTTTTTAATTGGCGAAGAGGAAAGTCGCTGACGAGGGGCTTCGAAAAAATTCTCAATGATCTATATATGCGTCAATGATCTGCATTCGAGTAACGTTCAGCGATTGAAGTACATCAGTGAACTTAACCAAAAGGTAAGAGGTCAAAGGTCACACAACTTAATAAAGGTCATGAAGGCAAATAGGTCAGTTATGCAACTTTTCTGAACACAAAATCGAAGCCCTTCAAGGTACTGTAGGAGACTTTCGCGACAGGATTCACCTTTCTACTTGTGAATTTCTATCTAGAGAGAAAAAACAAAATCATTTTCTCACTCCCTGGTCTGTTAAGCGGTGATTTATACAGAGCATTTTGAAACAAAATTCAGTAAATGTCTTCCATTTATCATGATTTCGCACTTCGCTTAAATTTTATTTTGTATTTCCGCAGAAAGGTTGCAATAGCTAAAATGTTTCCGAGTTTTCTGAATATTTTTGACAACTAGTACTTCAAAATTTCGAGTAAAAAAAATGAAAATCATTTTCTTTAAAATTGTGTTGAAGAAACTTACTAAAAATTTACCTTGGGTTTCTGCACGTCGTTTACAAAACAGCACAAATTTTGATTGGCAAGAATTACAGGAGTAGTTAGTATGTTGTATAGATTCGTTGTTGTTTTTTAATTCAGAATTTTGATAATATTATTTCAAATTTTGAAAATAGTTTTTTTTTATAATGTGGTTGAAGAAATTGCTAAAATTTTGAAATTGGATTCGAATGTTGCTGCAGCTGAAGGAGACATTTAGAATGCGCTGATTCCCGCCTCAAATTTATTTGGCATCACTAGCGACAATGCCCAAATTTTGAAACTTATTGGTAAAATAATTAAAAATTGTGAAACATATTTGTAATTTTTTTTTTTTCAAATTTATTTTCTATATTTTCCTCTTCTCTCGTCAGGGTCCAATGAACGGATGTGTTCATAAAACTTTATTTTGTAATTGAACATATGCGTGTTGTGGAAATTGTTGAAAAACTAAATTTCGACAAAAACAGGATTTTAAATCTCTGATTTAGTTGACGAATACAAAAGTCGCTGTTCGAGCAGCGTTCAACGATTCAACGAAGTTACCAATAAATTCAACAAAGGGAAGAGGTCAAAGGTCATGCAATTTAAGCATGTAAGATAAAGGTCAAATGTGCAAGTTTTCTGAACAAAATTTGGATACCCTTGAAGGGACTGTTCTAACTTATAAAATTCTACATAGAAATCAAACCAAAAATGAACTCACCCTCCCCTGGTGAGTTAGCTGGTGATTTGTACAGAGCCTTTTTTAAAGAAAGGGTTTCAACAAGAGTTCGGTTAATTTTTATAAGCTCATTTACCACCGATTGGACGTCATTTGACTAAATATTATCAATTTCCAGCTGGAGAACAATTTGGGAAGTTGTAGTTAGCGTTGCTTCTTTGTCATTCTGTTTCGGAATGAAATTTATTTTTGTCAAATATATATTTTGAATATTTTGATGCTGTTTTCGAAATTTACCCAAATTTGCCAATTCATAAAAAATATCATACTTTCTAAAAATTAGATGATTTGTATTTATTTTCGTCATCAAATCAACCAATTACAATCAATTATGTTTTGAACTTGAAAAAACAAAATTATATATAATATTCCTTTCAGAATCGTGTTGATAAAGTAACTAAAACTTCGAAAGAAGTGCATTGCAATTTATCTGGAGTTGAAGGTGACATGAAGAATGTGCTAATTTCCGCTTCAAATTTATTTAGCATCACTTCAAACAGCCACTACCCTCAAATTTGGAAACTTTTAGGTAATTTTGCATATTAAATTAAAAAAAACACTTTTCAAATTCGTTTTTGAATCTTATGTTTTCGAATCGTATGTTTCCAATAAAGTGATTTGTTCACAAAATCCCTTTTTGTATTTGAACAACATCATTGAGGAGCACATTGAGGAAATTTAAAAAAAAATTGTTTTTAAAAAAAATAAGCCTTGGAAAAAACGGTACACTCAAGTAGCGTAAGTATGACAATTATATATTTTAGATTTATCTAAGAAATGTAAAGCAACAGAATTTTATTACTTGATACAAATAATTTGTCGTTTGTTGTCAGGCATCTTATAAAATCTTCTTGTAATCCGCACCATTTTAATTTTTCGGTGCTCGTGAAAATACTAAATACTGTTTGACCTAAAAATGAGATATTTCAGGGGTTAACGGGGGGGGGGGTTTACCCTTGACCCTTTGACCCACAAAAAGGCCACACAAACACAAACAAGAGTAGACATAAAGGAGCACATATCCGAAAAATATTTGCGATATATTGAGTAGTTCCCGAGATAGTCGCGATAGTCGGCCGGACGAACAGAGCGAAAACATTGAGTAGCTACTCACTTTGCACAAACCCACAAATTCTGCGTCTTGTTAATTAGTCATAAGTTCACTATTTCACTAAAATGGTTTTAATTTTAAATCTAATAATAAATAACTAGTTAAGTTCACTTTCTGTTCTCTTTCAATGCTCGAGTTTATTAATTCGGAATCGTTCTCCCAAACCTAATCTTGTACCCCTTTATATATGTACTAAATCTTTTCAAGGGTCCCATAGGCTACGTGCCTGTAGGGGACCACAACGCAATAAAAGAAAAAACAATAATCACGTTGCAAAAAAAGGCTAATGAAATAGACCCGTCGAGCCTCCAGGGCTGGATCTGCTTTTTCAGCGCCTAGCCCTACACTGCTTCTGTCCAAGAAAGAGTAAGAAAAGCAAACAGTTTTAATAGTCCCATTAATTAGTTAATTGGTACAGTGATTTACTAATTAGTTATTTGTATAAATTATTTCGTCTTCATTTTTTTTTTTTTAGAAAACCGTCTTACTATGAAATTTTGGAAAAGGAACCAAGTGTTGTGCCCAATTCTTTTGCAAAACCGGGTGAGAAAGTGAGAGATGCTAGTGCTACAAAGCCCTTTAGTAGTTTAGTGAGCCAGTCGTCTCCACAATTAAAATGTAAATTGAATTTAAAGTAATTAAATTAAAGCTAATTACAAATTTCATTTTAATTGTTAATTAGGGTAATTGTTACATTAACAATTAATTACACGATTAGTGTTTTCAATGTGCCAGACTTGGAGCCCGTTTGATTTTTCCTTGAACTTTTAGCTGACATGTTCCGAACCATAAAGTTGGAGTTCGGATATCAGGGTTTGTCTTAAGATCTGAGGTATTTAAAGTGTCCAATGTAATTCCATAACGAACCTAATTATAGTTAGATAATTACAGTGAAGTAATTATAATTACGCATCTAGAGAATAAATCCATTATGTAATTGCATCATGACCTAACTATAATTTTTTTTATTTAAATTGAATTCCTTACCTAAATAAATTTGTTGATTGGTTAATGTTAACTATTGTTGCTTAAATTGGCACAACCTCTTCCTGCTGGAAATAATTGCAGTGTTGCAACCGTGTGCGTCATTTCGCATTTCCGGGACTTGCTTAAGTGCAACTTCGATTAATTGCGCTTCTCTTTAATTACTCTGCAATTTAAATCAAGACAGTTAATTATTAAGCTAATTAAATTAATTCCAATTAATAACAAAGTATTCTTAAGCAACATCGAAGAAATTTCCAGCCTCCAAAATTTTAGTTCAAGTAAAATTTTGAAACAAATCAGATAATTACTCATCCTTAGCATTTAGCAGTATTTTATGCTTCTCTTCTTCCAATTTTGAGCTCAAGCGTCAACAATTCGTTACATAATCCTACAAAATACAAAACCGGAAAAAATACAGAGCATTTGTTAAATACACTTTTTAAATCTGAAAACTTATTCTCAGGAGTTTAGATTTTTCCAGTAAGCGTGCCAGCTCCTCCATTTTGCTTTCAGCTGAAGCGTTAAATCATCCTGAGAAATCAAAAAAAAATGTACAGAACGTTTTGACAAAATTTTAAAATAAAAAACTTATTTATACGAGCTTAGATTATTCCAGTAAGCCTCCATTTGGTGTTCCGCTTCTGA
>JAQFYP010002029.1:0-13680 GCA_034694865.1 Bilobella braunerae | reverse complement strand
AACATACATGTATGCAAATGAGGGTAGCCTTCAGAATTATCTTGAGGCTACTGGAAACCTGATCTCGTGATCTCCATATCCACTGATTGTGCAACCGTATTACGAAGATACGGTCATGCACAAGGTCAGAGGCTGGAAATTCCTTAAGAGGGAAACCAATTGCAAAGGCTTATATACGTCCGATTGTGGGAATCGAAGCCACGTTCTCGGTCTACCTGTTGGAGAGAGACAGAAGCTCTAAACCACTAGATTAACTCAGCCGATTACATATTATTATATTATATTCAAGATTCGACTTGTAAAGCTGCGCAAATTCATAGCGGTTATTGGTAGCGCAAACCCAATTTTCAAGAAACTTTCGTCGATTTCCTCATAAGCAATGAGCAGAGATTTGTAACATTTAAATTACAATTATATTATTCGTTTATTTCAGACCTCCGTGAACGCAAAGGAAAATTTTACTTTGTTTGCAGACATACCTGAATTTCTATTTTGAAATTAACCTTGCTTAACACAAAATTATTCAAAAATTATTAAAATTATTGAAAACAAGTTTTCAAACTTCTGTTTAAAATTAGGCTTTGAAGAGTGTGAAGTTCATTTTCTAATTCTGTCAGTTGCAAAAACATTTTTTTTAAGCTGAAGGTTGAAATATCTATTTTTTGTAGAATTTTTAGAAAACACTTGTTGGCGTTTGTCATTTCTTATAGTAGATTTAAGCGGCGCTAGGTCAGGTCAGGTCAGGTCATATTAGGAAAGGAAAAGGTTGTAAGAGATCTCTTTAGCATATATGCTGTCGCCAGGCGTACCACAAACATTCCGATTTTATGAAATTCCGGTGCTTTACACTTATTAACCACAAAGGGCGAGGACTGCTTCGAATGAGGTAGGGTAGAAATCTATTGCCGGGTGATTTTAAACACGAGGGGCTGCTAGTCACCAAAGCTATCCAGCATTGTAATGCTTTAAAAAATTATTACGTGCAGAGTTTTAAGTTGTGCTTTAAGAAGTAATATTGCAATTTCCCAGTAATGTAAGAATAATGTAAATCATAGCTGAAAAATATAAGACTATTCTAAAAACGAACATTTGCCAACGATTACAGATAAATGTGAAATTTTAGCTGCTGATATTAAACTTCAATTTTTTTTTAAAGTTTGGAACATTTCGTAATGCTTATGGGATAAGAGACTATTCGAAGATAAGTTATTGTGTCATTTTTTTTCTCTGCTTTCTCTTCACAAACTTCGTCTTGTACCTATTTAAAATAGTTCCCCTAAACTATATTCTTTCTCTATAGTGTACAATCGCTTACTGGTGCTTTGTTTCCGACTTTTGAAGAAATACTTTAGTTACTAAGTAGAAAATGCTATTTTATGTTTTCGCCGATTTGCCCGTTCAAAAACGATTTAACTCGAGAAAGGCAAGGGCAATTTGAAAATCCGGTTTCACATTTAAGTCTCCTTTATAAACACGCAACTTATTGGGAATCGACCGGTAGTAATCTAAAGGTCTAAATTTCAACAAATTGGTCAACAAACGGTTTCCTTATCGTTCATGAAATAGTCGCTGGAGATATACAAGTTTCTTGAATAGTAATCAATGGTTTTCGCTACTTGGCAAAATTGCTTTTTTTACTGAATCAGTTATTATCTAGAAAGTAATATTTATATTTACTCTATACTTTACATTATGACTTTATTATTAGTCAAAATTACTTACAAAATATATGTAGTTCCAACTAACGTTAACTAATTAAATCCTGGTAACGACGCAACATATCATTTTTTCATCTTAATTCCCGTCATTATTAAAACTAGTTTTTGCACAAAAATTAATCGTTTATTTGACACTTGGCGTAACCAACTCCAATCGCAGGTTTGTAAGTAAAATTGTGGAATACTAATGGTAATGGCCACAGGGAGGTAATTAAATTAGTGGTTAGTTCCTATTTAGTAAAAGTGAAGTTAGTTAAGTTAAAACCGTTTGATTAGCATAATGGAGTGCTTAATTTAATTTCAATCGATGTGTGGTATCTGTCACAGTAAGATGTCGCAAATATCGCCGTAGATGTCTCCGATAATTAAATGTCGCCATGGTAATACGACATAGGCCTTTGTAGTATTCTGCGAAAGCGTTTTCAAAGAAAATTGCGTTTCACTAGTGAAATGCTGGAAATGTCACCGTAGATGTCGCCGATGACAAAATGTTGCCGTTACAATACCGCATACGCTTGTGTGGTATCCTTCAAGAACATTTTCAAAGCACATTGCGCTGTTATAGTAAAATGCCGGAAACGTCGCCGTAGAAGTCACCGATGACAAAATGTAGCCTTGGCAATATCACATAGGCATGTGTTGTAGTGTTTTAAAAATATACATCTGGAAATTGTTGAAGCCAATCTCAATCCTAATTTTAAAGTACCAAATTGTTAATCGAATTAGTTAATTGTTATTCAAAACCAGCCTGAAGGGCTACTCCGTACTCCTTCGTTATTGACTCAGTAAAACAAACTACTACCAATGCAATAACCTTTTGACCCCAACCGTTAAAAGAGAATAGTCAATCTTTTATTCAAATAGAAAATGTGCTGCAAAGTCCACCGAGGCTTTGCAGTCTTAGATCACTGAGATCCGAACGCAAACTGAATTACAACATGCTACGGACACTCTTTTTAAACGGTCGTCCGAGCCTAATAGAAAACACATAAGTCAACTGACTTTAGCAAACTAACTAATAAACAATCTCATTTTAACCTTAACTACTAACCGTAACTAATCTCTACATCTTACAACTAACATTGGCAAAACTGATAACTATTGACATACATTTGATAAGAAAATATAATGTAACCAAAACTTGTCTCGTAACATTATGAACTCCAAATATCTTCAAAATTCCTAAATAGACAATCAATCATTTACTGATATATGGCAAACCCAGATCAACATGTTAACAATGTTGTGTTACTAAAATACCGGAGTATAAGTAAAGTTTACCAATTACATGAATAGGTGAACACAGCATAAGTCCACTCAAGTACTATTAAAATTAAATTAAAAATGTTTAAAATTAATAAACGATGAGGCACATTAGTTCAAAATTATTCAGTAAAATAATGGTAATAATGGGAAAAATAATGGTTCCAAATTGAAGTATTTTATAACAAACGTTGGTACACAAAGGTATTGATTGCTAAAAGAGCAGGGCTTGTGAAGCAGAATCGCAGGAACTGTTTGGCTTTGTTAGAGCCGCGTCCTGTGCAATGACCCTCAAATGGGCGGCAAGAGCAAGACAAAAAATTCCTTATTAGTTAATTCTGACTAACAGTTAATTGTAATTAACTTTTGCAAATAGAGTTATACATGCTATCAGGGGTTAAGTAAATTAAAGCTAACAGTGACCTCCGAATGGCTTAAATACTATTCCCAATTAGTTAATTGTGATCAACAATTAACAGCAATTTACATTTGAAAACTGAATTTTTTAAGCCATCGGTGGTTGTTAAGTACGTTGAAGCTAAGAACTCCAAATTGCTTAAAAACAATTTCTATTTAGTTAATTGAGATTAACAATTAACAACAATTATCATTCAAACTGAACTTTCACAGGCAATCGTGGGTTCTTAAGTACGTTGAAGCTAACTATGAACTCCAAGTTGCTTAAAAAGAGTCTCTAATTACTAGTTAATTTTCGGTAAACATTAACAACAATTAACATTTGAAAATGACGTTTTACATGCAATCAGAGGTTCCTAAGTACAGTGAACCTATCACTGAACTCCAAATTGCTTAAAACCACTTCCTAATTAGTTAACTGTGAATAACAATTAACAACAATTAACTATTCAAAATGGAGTTTTACTTGCAATCTGGGGTGCTTAAGTACACTGAAGCTAACTATGAACTTCAAATCGCTTAAAAATACTTCGCAATTAGTTGGAAAATTAACAAAATTTCATAATTAGTCAAATTTGATTAATAATTAACAAAAATTTGGCTTTTGAAAAAATGTGTTTCATATAATAAGGAGAATATTGGTACTTTTAAGCCAACAAGTTATATAGTAACAACTTAACAACGATTTTGAATTTGTTTAATTGTAATTATGAATTAAACAACGTGATTTTGAAAATTTGGTTATGACCAGTAAAACCATCACCAAACCGAAGTGTAAACCCTTTGAAGTATCGATCATTGAGCTGTGACTTTTGCAGCCGAAAGGCACTTAACGGAGTTAACGGAAGTATACACCCTCTCTTTTTTGAGTTTCTTTGCCAGTACAGCTTGCTCCAACTTTTCCGATACCCACCTTTCTTCGACTTTCACGCTCAGTTGAGCTGACGGCGCATGTATAGGCAATTTTGGTAGGGAAAAGTGGCGGGAAGTCAAATGTTGACATTATTCAACTCCTAATTGCATCCAACCAAAGGTAATTTTAAAGCTAAGTTAAATAAAGCAATTTTAACGTAAAACATTAGAAAGTGTTCTAGAAGGCACAATTAATTCAGGTAAAAACATTTAGAGCTTAATTAGTAATAAACCAAAAAATTTGTTTATTTTTTTGGGTTTGCTAGTAATATTAATATATTAAAACGCAGTTGGCGGTGAGTCGTCATAAATAAAACTTTTAATAAACCTTTTTTAAGATCATATTTGTTGCTGTACACTCGAACATTGCGGGTTTGAACCCATCATTTTTCATTCATTTTTTTTTTTATAATTTTTTGTAGTAGCTACAGAATATTGTCCACATGATTCAGTCAATTTTCCAATTGTGATTTTATTTAGTTAATTGTAAACAATTAACAATAAAGTTTGCAAATTAAGGTTTACACGTAAATAGGGGGTTCTTGCGTACGCCAAAGCTAACTATGACCTTTTAAGTAGCTCAAAATCAATTCCTAATTAGGTAATTTTGATAAAAAAAATAGTTAACTTTTGCAAATTGAGCTTTAAATTTAAGTAGGAGTCTAACGTGCGCTGTTAAATATGACCTTTAAATTTCCCAAAAACAAATTCTAGTTAGTTAATTGTAGCATATATATACCGCGCTTCCCAGTAGCACCTGCACAGTCGATTTTAAATCCCATAACGACCTTGCAAAAAATGTTAGAAACATGAAGCTCAATTCAAACCAATAAATAGGAACTGAAATCGGCTAAACTAATGCAATTTTAGCCGTTTCAAAATAACACCGCTAATTTCCCAACGTGATTTCGAAATTAAATAAATTATTGATAAATTGACTGTGCAGGTGCTACTGGGAAGCGCGTTATAGTGGTGTTACGTGTTAATAAATTCTATTCACAAAAAAAAATAAAAAATGATTTATTCTGAGTTATTTAAATGTCCCAATTGGCTTCAGTGTAACTAAAAACCTCAACTTTTCCCAAAATATTATTTCGCTTTGGGATTTTGTTCAATTAAGTAAACTTATAAAATTTAATGAATTGCGAAAATGTGATTTGTCGTAACTCGGGAAATACAAAATTGACATTGAACAATCCGTAGGAAAATGAAGCAAATTTTAAATGTTTTCGATTTAACTGAAAAATTCTGGCATGGAAAAATGCATGGTATCGCTTATGCGTACTCCCGTTCTTAGGACGGTTTTTTTTCTAGCGTGAGTAAATTACTAAAATACCGAATTTGTAGTTGATCATGGGACATATTGTTGCGGTGTAGGAAGTTAGTAAGCTAATTAGCTAATTAATTATAAGTTATGCTCATGTTGATAGAGTTAGTTAATGTGCACATGCCGTGCATACGAGTTATATGTTTCTTATCTGTAGTTAGCTTTCGTTTACCTGTAATCCGGTTTGAACCAGTTTGTACTGGTAAAATGTGTTCTCTGTTGGTCCGCACTCCTTACCAAGAGTCGGCCAGTTTGCCCAGTGTAAGGCAGTCAGTCTCGGCTCAGTGCCCAGACTTTTACTCTGCCGGTTTGTCCGCAGAACCTTGCCAGTGACCTCTGAGGTCACTGACTCTGCAGGATCGCATACTGTTGTAACCCCAGTATCTCATTCTTGTGACAATAAACAATAGGTCATTGATCTAGTTGATATCAACTTCCGGTGTCTGCTTGTTCATTGGTATCTAGGAGAGCATTAGGTTGGTGTTGACGAGGGTCATAGGAGGTCATTGGGCATTTGTGCCCATACCCGAGTAGTGAGTGTTAGTCACTCACTACCACTCCTGACAGCCCCAACGGTGGGTCATTGACTCTCTGACTTGGTCAGGAGAGCCCTGGGAGATTGCACTGTTACAATATTTATACATGTTTGTGCAAACTTTCTATGATTGCTAGTAAAACAGGCTTCCGTGAAACGGAAAGTACATATCAAAACCATTGGGGCTTTTTACGCATAGCAACTCAAGCATCCTATACGATAACACGTTGAAGAAGATAATTGTCATACATTTCCCAGTTTGTACTACTTGTTATGTCAAGTTTGTTATGAATTGGTGCTTGGCATTCTATTTTTTAAACAATTTAAATATCCTGATGCTTTTGGAGTATCTGCACAAAAGATTCAAATGGACAGTTCGGTACGGAATAGAGAGACGATTATTAGTTAACTTAGATGCGAATCCTCAAAGGCACGCAATGAAGAAAATCCGTAAAACGCAAAATCTATACACCTAAAACATATTTTTACAGGAAGTACGACAGTTGTGCCACCTATTTTTAAACATTGAAACAAACCATGTAGCAAACCATTATTTCAACGAGTGCTTCTCAGTAGGTAGCGTAGTGAGTACCTTCCAGAGCGAGAAATTAAGAATGGTTGTTTTTGTAGGTAATTTTTTCAGTAATATTTTTGCAGTTCTTCTGAGAAGACTTCGCCTTTCTTGTTCCAATTATGTGTATTTTAATTATGTTTCTTATACTAAACGGTTTAACAACTTCCAAGGCAGCAAAATTCAAGAACTTAGAAGACTTAAACTGCGTTAGAAGCAATCTTGGTTTGGAGACTATTGGCATAGTGGAACACAAATTGGTAATGATTTATAATACCCAATCTTTAAAATTATACCAAATTAGCCTTAACCCTTATCTCCTTGAGATGTGCAATTGTAAATTTCGAATTTGTTTACATCAATCACATAAAATATTAACCCATACAGCGTTTCACGAATGCCAATTTGACAGCTTTAATGTCACATTACAGAGAGTTGAATAAATCATTAGTGTAAAAATTAGGGGCTTCTCGTGAATAGAATTGCTATTGCTGAGCGGTGGAGAACCAACTACGTAGGTGTTTTTGGAACTCGAAGCTACTCACGTCAGTTTTTTTACCCCGCCGCAGCGGAGCTCCTGACGAAAATTTCTCCCGCGTCAGATTGTTCGAAGCTCATTCAATAATAGTAAAGTCAAGTAGATTAGTCTTTTTCAGAGTTTTACTGCAAAAGCAATTTAGTTAGGGGTAAAATAGAATAACATTTAATTAGCAACCGAGAACAAACCATAGTTAACATGAAGTTAACCTAATGCCATCAAAACTGTCTCATTAACACGTTTAAGTGAAATTAAGTTATGCTATTAGCATATTTAAGTTATTGAATACGTTTCTGTTATAGCAGATGCCGACCCAAAGATTTTGTGCAACCAAATAGGAGTTGATACAGAAGGAAATGTCAGTGGGAAGGAGTAGATCAAATGGTAGAGCATCTCCCAGTTAAAGAGAGGTTGTAAAATCGTACCCCACCTCTAGTCCACCTTTATGATATTCCTCCGGCAGCGTACAATATCCGTTGCACTGTATTGAAACCGTAATGCGTTCTTTATGTAGTAACCAAGTGAATTAATTCCTTCAATCAATCTAAACAACACTTTACTAGCCAAAGAATCCTGCGCTAGGACAGTAGGTTTTTATTTTTAATATACAGAAATTCCTGTCCTAGAACAAGTTTTTTGCCTAGTCTTAAGTATATTAAAGTGGCAATGTTGGTCTAGTGGTTAGAGCGTCTGTCTCTCTCAACTAGTCAGCGTGAGAACGGGAGTTGAAATCCCACAATTAGCCACAAAAAAGTCTTTGCTATTGGTTTTCCCCTTTAAAAAATTACAGTGCCTTTGACCTTGTGTATGCCCGTATCTCCATAAACTAGGCGTACACAGGCAGAGGATATGGAAATTACCTAATAGGTTTCCCAACAGTATTAAGGTAATCCTAAAGACTACCCTCATTTGCATACAGTAACCTGCGGATATCAAGCAAAAGCTTCCTTATGCTAGCTTGGTGTCCTCGGCCTCAGTGCTTTATGTCCGGATTGTTACGGATAGTCTGTGAAATAGCTTGATGGCAACGTTTATACTAATGAGTCCTTATCCCTACCAATTCACATCCTTCCTTTCATGTTGATCATCCCCTCTGCAGGAATGTCAAATAACGCTCTTTTACCTTTATCTTAAGTCTCAAAAAGAAGGTACAATGCTTCTTAGCTTAACGATTTGTGGGAGTTAGCTTTGCGTTTTAGAAATCTATTGTACTTTTAGAAATTAGTTGTAGTTTTGAAGTGCAAATGCTTCGAACAGAGCCCCCATTGGTTAATCAAAGAGTACGGGCATAATAAATTACACAATTAATAGGGCGAACGACTTTCACCATAAGCATACCAATCATTTCGATTGAAGACTATGATTAATAAACAAAGTTAAACAGGTTTGTCAAAAAGTAGTCAAAATGGTCAAACAAGTTGAGTTTAGGCTTCAAAATTTGTAAGGGATGGAGAACAAGTTTTGAATTGTTTATAAGTATTACTCACGCATATTTCATAGTTGTTAAGTAGCGTATTAGGTAGTAGGTAGTAGCGTATTATAAAGGACAGCCCTTTATAGGAACGGGCTGTCTGTCTGTCTGTCTGTCCGTCTGTCCGCCCGTTTGCGCTCTAACTCTCGAACGGATTGACTTTTTCTAAATCTGTTTTCGGGAGATGGTTTCAGAGGTCAAGACTGAGGTCAAGTTCGAAGATGGGCCATAAGGGTCAGACCCTTCCCCCCAAAGTGACCCCCAAAGTGACTTCCAAAGTGACCCCCAAAGTGACCCCCATATGCAAAAAGTCGTTTTTTTTCAATTTCTTGCTCGTTTTGTCTAAAATTAAGTTGTTATGGTCTGAATGACCCTGGTGACCCAGACCCCAGCTCTATGACCCCTAATTGACCCCTACCAGTGACCCATAAATCCAAAAAAAAATTAAAAAAAAAAGGTATATTTTCTATTACTGAGGTGGCTTCCGACTCTTTCTCCATCATTGTCATGATGTCCTAACTTTTAGCCTCAAGTCCCAAAAATTGGTGTTGTCGGGTTTTTATTTGTGGAGTCTATTTACACTAGTTCTATACGCTACTTACGTTACGTGCGTTTGCAACGGTTTATTTTTAATTAAACGAGTAAGAATGGAATTCTCGTCCATAAATGAGTTCATTTGGCGTTACGGACAATTTGCTTTGAGCCGACTCGTTTGTTCAATTTCAAATCTTAGCCGTTTTCTCTATTTGTAAGTAGCAATACGGCTAAAAAATTAAAATTACCAAACTTAGAAAATAACCACCCCTAAAAATTCAAAAAGTTCAAGAAAAAGCATTGCTTTTTGCAAAATTTGTTTTTTTCTCAACCAGATTTCACTGGTTCAAAACTTTTAAAACTTGTAAAACCGGCAAAATTTGCGTCAATAAAATAATTGTCAACAATTCGAATCATTGTTTTTGTTTATGGCCCATAGTAACAGAAATTCGACTACTGGTCTCGCAACTTATAAAAAAAATTTAGCACACGCTATTACCAATAAGAATTAAACTCTTATTGGTAACCAATTTGATTTTTATAATGTATTCATATTCAAAAAACATGCATAATCATATGTCGCTTTCTTTATGATTTTGTAGGTAAACGAAGTGTCAAAGGAATTACTTGAGCATGACGCTCTTTTAGACCAAAACGCACTTAAAAGTTTCTTAATTGAATCCGTAGACCAAACAATTGTTGCTATGAGAACAATTACGCCGAATAAGCGTAACTGGAAATTAGGCAAGAAACAAGATGAAAATGGCAAAGTCGTTGAAAATTTCATTACGGCTGCGGCCGATCCGATTTTACTGGAAAGCGGTAACACAGTGGTTCAGCTAGGAGGTACATTTGAAGGTAGAAATGGAAAAAATAAATACACAGAAATTATCAGTAGAGCTTCCTACCTAGTATACTTCCAGGTAATCTTAACGTTCTTTGGTAGTTTGAAAATCACTTACTAAATCTTAACTAATCTATAGTATTGATTCTACCAAAACATAGCCGTAATTTAATGGCATAATAGATACAATTAATAGAGAAATTGCTTAAAAAATTTCCTTTAAGTTTTATCAATTTAAAAAACCGTGCTGAAGGGCGCATAGTTGATTATCGTTTGTACAAATTTGTCATCAACAAAACTCAGATCAAATTTGAGGGTACACTTAAGCAAAATTACTCATGTATTGTTAAATCGTAAAATAACCCATGGCAGCGTTTACTTAAGCGTCATCCATATGCCAGCTTTTTTAAGTAAGAAAATATAAAATTGCATTGGTAACAATATAGGCTAGTTTTGGCATATCTAACGAAACCAAAAATAAATAAAACTAAGCAAAATGTAAATAAACAACGTTGAGTAATATAAAATGGCCCACAATTAGATATTAACTTTCACAAAATAACGATTTCAAAACTCTATTTTTGGTGACGGAAATCCTTATGGGATAACGTGTAAATTTAAGGGTTGAATTTCCCCCTTTTGGAACTTTTTATAAATTTGCCAGTCACGAGCATACTACAAATTCAAAAGGGGACCCTTAGTTGAAATAATTCATTTTTGCTCCAAAAGTATTACAGTAAAGGTACAGTTTCCTATCCTGCAAAAGCTACTGGAGTTAAGGTTAAGTTACCACCCCACTTTGCATATAAATTAGGTTATTCTCTGGAGTGGTTTTGCGTTAAACTCAGGGCTAACTTTACATCCTATTTCTCCAGGGTCAAAGGTCAAATGTCGTAATGCCCAAAATTTAATTTGTTTTATTCAATTTTGCAACGACCCTTCTACAAATTTTTGCAGTCAAATTGAAAAACACTATGGCTTAGTTACCAAAATATTAAACTCCTTTTATAAAAATATATTAAAGTTCAAGAGAGGCAATTTTAAAAATCAAAGGAAAATCAATCAGGTTAAAAAACTTATGGCAATTATAAAGTAAGACTCACTACTTATATTTTAATTTTCCAATCTGATTCTATTAATACACCATAATTTTAAATTATTAATATCAGTCACACTATTATACACTTCTAGTTACTAGTCTCCTAGTCATGATAAATTTTTCAAAACTGTGTTTACTTAGATTAGGTTTTACAATTCTTTTATGCATTTAAGTTATTAGACATTGACATTAGACATAGACGTTTCATTGAAACATCAACTAAGTTTCCTATTCAAACTCCAGGCCATCGTGATGTAGGTTTTATTGTAATAGCTATTAGGTTTTTAAGCCTTGCAGCATGGGCAAGGCCCAAAGGCGTGGTAATTACAATTTAAAAAAAATTCCGCCAAGACCGCTCCGGGTAGTAAGTACTTCCGGTTTTCTCTGGGTCCAAGATTAACTGTGGCTAAGTGTATTTTTTATACTTTTCGCGTATTATATGTAGCACTTAATATTAGAGATTAGACCTAGCGGTGCTCTGGCTTCCAAGTTTGGAAGGGCAGACTTTGTAACCGTTATTGTAGTAATAGCTTGGATTGCTTCAACCTGGGTCTTGTCACTTTTAGTGACGTATGTTAATGAAGGTGTTAATGAACAGTGTCCCATTTGTAAAATTAAACCAGTGTTAGCCTTGTTTTACATTTCTCAACTTTAAAATATGGATCAACTTTTAATTGAAAATTTCTATGATAAAAATTTCAATTTCAACAGTTTGGTCAATGGTAACTTTTTTAACTTTCCTCAACCAGGTTATTCACAAGATTTACAAAAGAAAAACTCTCCTAAAATATTTGTTTACTAACTACAATTGTACAAATCTTTAGCTCATGGATCCCGCGACAACGGAAATAGCAGTTGGGCAGTTCAATGACAAAACTAACACGATTTCCGTTATGATATTTCTAAAATCTTGTCCAAATATATTGAGTAACGCGGTCCCAACCATTCAACTGTGTCGAACTAAGTGGATGGTGAATACACCTATCAGTACAGAACCAAAAATGAATATGGTAAGCTAAATGTAGCGCAAAACGGTTTGCAAAATACATTTCCTAAAAACCTAACATTAGATTTTTTCTTAAATAGGTTCTTCATACTTTTGCAAATTATAACGCCAATTACATTGTACATGGAATTAACAATAAAACTCGTGAAAGCAATACCAATTCTGGTGATGGAAATCAAGAAACTAAAACAAAAGCTTCGGAAAATCAAGAAATTGTGTCATCCGTGCATAACCACGAAGCAAATTATACCTACACCAGCTTCGTCTTTAAAAAACCAGTTGATATACGTTCCGTGCTCTTATTCAGTATTCATGAAATTGAAAAATTATTTGATCCTACACTAATTGAAAACATGAACTTCAAGCAAGAGAAGCAACTGGATTCTTCGTTGTCAATGCATGACTTTTATTTAGTAAGCCACGCCCATTAGTTATACCAAAATAACCGTAAAATGTGCAAACAGGGTTTAATATAACTGGATTTTATGAACCACGTGTAAGGCTGAAAATCCGGTTTGATAGCTTCGTTTATGCTCAGCTTCAATAATAATAAGCCATATTATTACAACCTTAATTCAAAATATTTATAATATATTGTTTTTCTACACTTCTAAAATATGCAACTTTTTTTAGATTTAAATTTAAAGTTAAATTTAGCAAAACTCGTTCCATCTTTTTAAATCTTTATTCATCTAACCATCTATATTTACTATGTGTTATTTGTACAGTTACTCACGGCTGAAAATTTGGGACTTGGAATTTCCGTAACTGAAAATTATTTTGCTATCTCGTTGGCATACAACGATCCCGGACACCAAGTAGAGCCTGAACTGGCACTGCATCAATTCTTACGCATGATAAAGAGTTACACCGTACCACAAATGAGATTTGACTCAGTGAGTATAAATAATTACAAAATATATACATAAGCAAAATCATCAAACTATTTTTTCAGGCTTTTTACGGGAATGTCGTTGCCAATGCGCTGCAAAATAACAACATAGGAAAAGATGCTTGCGGAATTATTGGAACAAAGGACGTTTTTGCTGTATTTTGTAGTTTTAGTATCGTTGAATCAGAGCGCCATGTTGTGCTTCAGCTCCTAGACAAATTACAAGAAATGATTAGCAAAGGTACAGAAATATATCATACTGAATCCAAATTGTCTTGGGTTGGATTTGACTCGGCGAAATTCATCTTGAAACAAACCAGCATTTCGGCAGAAGACATGAAATACATAATTGAGGCAAAAATTTCCAAGGTTGGATTTGGATTTTTGAAAGGTGCTGGAGACGTAGACGTAGATGTTCTAACCTTTGTAACGGACTTTCCTCTACTATCAAGAAATGTTTATAATAGAGTCGAAAACATGCGTGCAACTTTTGACGACAAGTTGCCAAAGCTCAATCAACAAAAATCCATTGTGGTAATCTGAATTCTGTTAT
>JAQFYP010002028.1:0-13685 GCA_034694865.1 Bilobella braunerae | reverse complement strand
AAGGATAATGTATTCTTTTTGCATATGCTAATCTTTTTAAGTTTCAAGATCTTTCAGATAATTATAGATTGGAGTAATTATTTTACTGCAGAACATGATCTTAACATTGCCCGTCCGTTTTTTGTTGTCTCAATTTGAACTACTTTTGAAGGTTATGCTAAGATCACAGTAGAAGTACATAGTAAAAAAAAACAATTTTAATCAGGTACCCAAGTCTCGTGCAAGTATTCCTCCTACCTACGCAAGTGCTAGATCCTTTACCAGCAAACTGCGATGTGAATTTTCAAAAGTACGTTGCTGTTTTAGAAACTTGGCGTCACAACTAGAAAAATAATTTTGTAGACAGCCAATGCTACTCCCAGGAAACTAAAATCTGACGCAATTAGTTTAAGCTACCTCGTCGCTCCCTTTTGCAGAGCTTAGTTTTCAAACCGTCGCAAAATTTTACCATGCATGTGCAAAAGATGCGCACTGTGACCCAGCGGTCGCTGAAGGCCAGCAAAATTTCAATTCTGCAAAAAAAAATTTTTTACAGATTGTACTTATTGCTAATTGAGGAAAGATAGCCCACCTTTGAAATATAACATACTTCCAAATAGTACAAATAAATCCAATTGATTTCTTAAATTTACGACTTAAGAAACATTCTAAAACTTGTCAAGGAATGCTGGTTTCCGACTTTAACGCAAATAGATATGCGTTTTGCATTATGCTGCATCGAATTAACATGTTTATGCTCACAGCTGTCAAATGGTTCTCAACAATTGCCTCCCGCCTTCAAGTACTAAAAATTGACCATGCCGATTCTCTTAAGGCATTGCAACGCTTATTTCTGTTCAAAGCACTTCATGTTCTAAAAATGTTCTAAAATACTATGTGTTTCCCAAAGTATCAAAAAATCTTAAGCAAGCTATCAAGAAGATATTGCACTTAATATTAAGATATCCGCAATTCCTCAAGAAGATCTTATTTGCCTATGGCTGATTGGATGTGACTACCCGGCCAGTCAAATAATTATAACAAGTTGAAGAATTGTTGCTTGATGTTGTCGCAAATGTTCGCGGTAAAATTTTACTATCTATAAGCATTGTGATGTTTAGAACAAAAAAATGTATACAAAACCTTGTTAATTATGTACAATGTACAATCAAATCAGTAACCTGATCCTTTCTTGAGCATCTCTAGACAACACAGTCTCCTTTTCCTCTAGAAATTTTTAGCAATGTAAAAAGACGAAGGCTGACTTAAAGCGACCAAGCCTCTACACTCTAGCGTCATGTTGACGTCGAAATTGTGGGTTTATAAAAAGGCAAATTGTGATAGGATCCACATTGTATCTTTATTCTCGTGTTAAGTTTTCTTCCGCAAGCTTCCAATCGACATTTTTCAACATGTTACTTCGCAGTCATTTGGCAATAAGTCTTTTCCTTATTGCATTAACTTCGCTTCCATGCAGTACTGTTCGTTGGGTAAGCACTCGTCAAAACAATGCTAATTTTGTATAATATTACATACTTCCTTTCGGTCTTGGATATTGCATGATCAGGATTTTTTCTTTGGAAAACATATTCTATTAAAAAAACAATTTTGAGCTTAAGTAAACAAGATTATTCTCAAGCAAGACAAACAAGACAGTCTCAAATACAATCACTTTTTAATGACAAAGCAATAATTGATGGGGGTATAGCAAAGTGGCCGAATAAAAATTTCAGTCACGAGCACGCCCAAAATGCAAAATTTTGTGGTTCGATGTTTCGAAACGTTCAGAAACGTCGATTTTTCTGAAACTCTCAAATACATTAGTTTTCAAAAATTAAAAAAAATGTGTTGTAAACGTTCTGGAATTTTTTAAATCGAAACAATCATCGATAGCTAGAAAACAATTTTTTTAAACTTGAGTCAGGAATGTTTTTTTTTTCAAAAAGTTTCGAATTAGTAAAAGTTCTTCGAAATAAAAAAAATTATTTTTATCGTATTGAAATTATTCTTCGACCACTGTAGCCAAACCGGATTAAAGTTTAAGGTATAACTCAAATGTGTAAAACTGATATGCGTAAAACTCAAATGTTTGTGAAGTGCAATCTCAGTTTAGAAGTGTAATTGCCATTGTAGTTTTGATGTGCAGTTGATGGGCAGGCACAAAGCTCGAAAATACATAGTGTTTGTTGTAACCACAAAAATTTTACAGAACACTTTACTATTACAGGACTGGGTTACCCTGCAGAAAATGCCTCAGGAATTGAGAGAGTATGTGGACAAAGCAATTGCCTACTCTCCCATCATAAATGAAAATGCCGAAATCATCAGTTCCTTTAAGGAAGGACGCTCTCTTCAACCAATTGAGTATACCTACACAAAAATAGACAAAACCCAATCCTTGCATTTGGTTCTCTGCGAACTCCAAATTGAAGCCTCAACTGTATTAACAAGGCAAGAACGCAGCATGACACACACCGTATCTCCTTCCGATGTCGAGTATATGGAAACGGAGGAGGCAAGCACTGCCACCGAAATTGAAGTGACTTCAAGTGAAGGACCACCTGAGCCAAGCACTACCACCGAAATTGAAGTGACTTCAATTCCAGAAGCGCCTGCAACAAGCATTCCAACAACCAATGCAAACCCACAGGCATCTACGGACATTGTCCAAGAGTCTGAAGCGATTTGCCTCTACTTTAACGAATACACGTTTAATGGAGCACCAGTATACACCCTTCAAAAACTTGAAAGTAGAGTTCTGGGGCCCCAAAGGCGGGCGATTGTCAAACTCATTGGCATCATGAAACAGGTAACAAATATTTAAAACAAATATCACTAATATGTTGCTAAAAAAAGTCGAAACCGCGAAAATGAAAACCGAGCAAAATGATTAAAAATTAATTCTGAGTAGTACAAGCTTTGAATTTTTTTTTTAATTTGAAACGAGAAATGAAGCTTAAACAGCTAAGTTGCAGGATAGGCTTCTCGTTGTAAATATGAAGATTTAACAAATTTGGTAATTGTTGTCAAAACTTTGTTTAGCCTACAGTTTTTGAGAACTTGTTAGATATCATTGCACAGAGTGTTAAGTTGCAAGTGGATTAGAATTTAGCTTACTAGGTTTCTTAACTTTTTTAATGCATTTCTTTACCAAATAAACCGTTGCAAATGCAAGTAACGTAAGTAGCGTCTCGTACTTAAGATGAAATAGGGGTCATTTATGGGGTCATAGATATGAAGGAGAAGGTCACTCGAGTCAATAAAACTATCATAACTTTCGTTTTGTATCATACTAGAAAAATCCAGAAAATCCGACATTTCAGGTTTGGGGGTGTTGGCGGATCATTACGGGGTTCATAGAATGGGGCTAGGGGTCACCTGGAAAACTATTCTCACTTTTCATTTCATGTGAAAATAGAAAAATTTAGAAAAATCTGATTTTTCGGTTTTGTGGGTCATTTGGTGGTCATTTAGGGGTCATGCGATTGGTTCAGGGTTCTCCTGGGTCATTGAGACTATGATAACTTTTCAGCAATAACAAAACTAGCAAAAAACCTAAAAATCCAATTTTTCGGTTTTGGGTGTCATTCAGGGGGTCATTGGCAGGGGGTCGTTGGTCACTGGGGTCAAAATGACTATTAAGATATCACTAATATGTTGCTAAAAAAAGTCGAAACCGCGAAAATGAAAACCGAGCAAAATGATTAAAAATTAATTCTGAGTAGTACAAGCTTTGAATTTTTTTTTTAATTTGAAACGAGAAATGAAGCTTAAACAGCTAAGTTGCAGGATAGGCTTCTCGTTGTAAATATGAAGATTTAACAAATTTGGTAATTGTTGTCAAAACTTTGTTTAGCCTACAGTTTTTGAGAACTTGTTAGATATCATTGCACAGAGTGTTAAGTTGCAAGTGGATTAGAATTTAGCTTACTAGGTTTCTTAACTTTTTTAATGCATTTCTTTACCAAATAAACCGTTGCAAATGCAAGTAACGTAAGTAGCGTCTCGTACTTAAGATGAAATAGGGGTCATTTATGGGGTCATAGATATGAAGGAGAAGGTCACTCGAGTCAATAAAACTATCATAACTTTCGTTTTGTATCATACTAGAAAAATCCAGAAAATCCGACATTTCAGGTTTGGGGGTGTTGGCGGATCATTACGGGGTTCATAGAATGGGGCTAGGGGTCACCTGGAAAACTATTCTCACTTTTCATTTCATGTGAAAATAGAAAAATTTAGAAAAATCTGATTTTTCGGTTTTGTGGGTCATTTGGTGGTCATTTAGGGGTCATGCGATTGGTTCAGGGTTCTCCTGGGTCATTGAGACTATGATAACTTTTCACCAATAACAAACTAGCAAAAAACCGAAAAACCCATTTTTTTGCTTTTGGGGGTCACTTAGGGGGTCAATGGCAGGAGGTCGGGCGTCACTTGGGTCAATGAGACTATAATGTATTTTCATTTGAAACATAATACTAGCTATAACTCAAAAAATCCAATTTTTTTATTTGGGGGCCACTTCGGGGGTCATTTTGGAGGTGAAGGTTCAGGCCCTGATGACCCATTTTCAAACTTGACCTGAGTCTTGACCCCTAGAATATGCTCCCGCAAACAGATTTCAAAAAATTCAATCCGTTCGGGAGTTAGAGCTCAACCGGACAGACAGACGGACAGACAGACAGAGCGTTCCCATAAAGTAGCTAAGCCGCTATTTAATAAAGCAATGTGTATCCATTTCTAAACTATAGTTCACAATTTTCGGTCGTTCTCGGTTTTGGTGATTCAAGTTTTTGGTCGTTCGCGGTTTTCTCGGTAATGGTTTTCACGGTATCGACCTGTAACAGCTAAAAGTTGGGTAGATATGTTTTGCTGAATGTAACAATGTAACAACTTAGGTGCTCTACTGCCTGGAGGATAGTTCACAGATGTGTGTAATACATTTTTGTCTCATCACTGCTTTAATTATAGCTTTTTTTTTTGCTAGAACGATTTTACTCATAAAAAATTCGTGAGTTCCGCATTTTTGGAACTTAAAACGCTTGATGAGGAGAAGAAGGACCAGATCAATGACTTACAGAAAAGGATTAAAAATTTTCCCAAAGGGGCGGCGGTTGTGCCCATACTTTTTAACGAGATAGGTTCTATATTTGAGACCAATGGAGAATGCGCCATTGTTTATCAAGTGAGTAATGATAGATTGAGAAACGAGTATTTGGCAGTTGGATTCAAACGCGGTAAGGACACCGAGAAGTTGAAAGTTATTCAAACAAAATTATTCAAACTTTCGGCAGCCGAATATGCTAAAAACACCATTGAAAGTATTCCGGTAGCGTCAAATACCACGCTTGTAAGTAGAAACTACTTATTCTAGTTTACTTTGCAATATATCACTTATCGAAACTTGGAAATTTTGTCAAAAGAGATGGCGATTTGAACAATCATACGCCAGGAAAGAAAATTCTAAATACTCAAATTTTAAGCTATTACAAATGATTGCAGAATTGTATAGCGTTGTCTTACTGAAGCACACTTCAGGCAACTTTACAATTTATGAGTGTCAGATCTGTTTTTTGCATGTTGAGACAACTTAAACAAATTGTCTGTCGAGTAACTTTTCTCGAAAACATTTGTTTCGAACATGATGAAATAATTGAAAATGAGACAAATTAGACGTTTTTTTTATTAAGTCTTAAAAAAGAAATCAATAATTGCGAGAGTGTTCTACAACAAAGAATTTTAGTTCTTAAACTTAGAAAGTTTTAAAATATTTTCTTTACATTTCCTGGTATGATAATAGTGTAGCCGTATTTTGTGACTCATTTTGTTTGTAATTTTATTTATATATATATTTGTTTATTTATAAAATTAGTACTAAATGATGATGAGGATTGGACATAATTTAATAAACATGTTGTTTAGCGAGCATCCGGCAATAGCTCCTTGAGAAGTAGCTCTGGCACAACATCGCCGCTCAGCAACAGTTCACAGGAATTACTTCCACCTTCTAGTTCGTCAAATAAGATGTCCTTGAAGAGAATTTTTAAGAACACGCTGAAGGTATTTTCCAGTACAAAGAATCTGGATTTGGATAATATACGTACTCAAATCCTAAATGAACTAGTGCTGGACCTAGGTGATGAAATCGGTGCTGCAAGTATAGATATTGTTGACACCTTACGTCCAGCTGGGAAAAACATCAACACACCAAATTCTGAAAATGTAGCAGTATTTTTATGCCGCTACACAAATGTTGCTGACAGTAAATACTTTCTTGCCGTAGTAGACAACGCAACTGTGGCTAATTCACCAATCCGCCTGCTACCCGGCTACTATACTATGCCAACCTCGGCAGTTATTGTCGCGGAAACGTATCTGGCTGACTGTTTAGTAAGTAGAAATATACGATTACCTGCTGATAAGATTTTACTGACCCATGTGACATTGAATATGTTCTTATGAAATTTACTACTCAAATAGTAAAACTAGAGCGCCGTTAATTTAATTTTTGTATCCCCAAACCTTAAAACGGGCTTGTTAAGTCATGCCCATTTAATGTGAAAAATTGTGTAGCGTTAAATTTAAATTTCAACGCGTTTAAATTTAAACACACCAATTTAAATGAATTCTCTTGCAAAATTATACCGCATATTAAAAAGCGGAAGCTAAGCAAAAACTACTTTATGTTTTCGTTGACCCTGTCCGTCTGTATGTGAGTCTTACATTTAGTCTCACGATTATCTCAGGAACTACTCAGCATATCTCAAAACAAAAATTTTAAGATATGAGTTCATTAAGATCCGTCCAAGACCAAGTTTGTTTTTGTTTGACCCCCTTGGGGTTCAAAGGTCAACCTCAACAATATCATTCTATAAGAACGTAAAAAATTATTTCTATTAAAGTTGTTTTGCTTATGAGGGGGAACAACATTTGTATAAGGTACTTTCCTTTGTGGCCCACCAATGACCCCTTAAACAATCCCTTGACCTTAAATTCAAAGTCAAATCCTACTTTTGCATAAAAAAATGTTCTGATTGTCTAGGGTTTTGACATTATTATCCATCAAATTACAAACTGACCCCTATCAGCACGAAGTGGAACGTACAGTGCTAACATGCTTCCATATATTTTTTTAGTCTTGGTCAACTGAGCAGACAGTGGTACAGAGTGAATTTAATCGCCAATTAATTTCAAACATCGGCACCGAGTTGAACGAGAGACTAGAAGGTGCAAAACTGGGCAAGATACAGGAACTGCTAGACTCACAATCAGACACTATTGGTGAAAAGTGGACGTCTATTTTAAAGGCAGACACAATTTTTGTCCTTGAAAATGCAGAGAAAGTTAGCGTACGAGTGCTCCAATTGCAAAAGACAGGTATCCGCCCTCTGTTTGTAGCAGTTCTGAACCAGAAAGTTAAAGGACAAAGTACACTAAAAAACAGCCAGGAGGGAAGTTCAGGAAAACTAAAGAAAAAAGCATTCTCCCCATTTTACTGCCACTTGGCAACAATTCTCAACAGAACTATGATTGAATTTGAAGCTATTTACAAGAGCGGTAGCACAAAAGTTGTTGTGGTAAGTTGTGAAGCACACCAAAAGGGCCAAAAAAATAAGGGTCAAATAATAAAAATTAAAAAAAAAACCACTAATAGCCACAAAAATAATGGACAGTCCAATTTTTTTTTAATTTATGCAGCGGCTTTTGAATCAAAAGTTTCAAGCGGTTCGACATTTTGATGCTAGTAAGTTTAAGTTTAGGTTTTGAAAATTTGTTTTACGTGAATACACAAATCACAAACATTAAGCAACTCGGTTCAGTCCATTGGGTTTGAAATTTGAAACCATATTCATCATCAGCATAAAAAGAACTACGTGCGATTAAATGTGTTATATCAAACAATTTGGACAAAGTCAGATATTAAATTGTTTTGCAAATATTGTTGATGCACGCTTGGATAACATTGCATTAAAAAATTTATGCTTTTGGAAATATTAGCGGCCAATTTTTGTGGTCCTTATTATTTGTGGGCCATATTATTTGTGGGTCATATTATTTGTGGGCCATATTATTTGTGGGTCCTATTCTTGTGGCTCTTGTTATTTTGGCCCTTATTTTGTGGCCCCTATTTGTTTGGCCGTTATGACATGGAATTTTTGTGAACATGTTTTGCGTGGCTGACTTGACTTGTTTTGATCCTCTGACGTCTTCATTTTAAGTCAACAAATTTTGCCATTACACACCCCAATAGTACAAAATTAATAGTACACTGTACAATAATAGTGCAAACAGAAATGGCAGTGTACAATAACAACAGTACAGTTGTACTAATGGAGACATGTTTTGTGCTCTCGAGTCGACGCCAAGTTGCATATTGTTTAAGCAACATGCTTGTAAATATTATGTTTCCATTAGCTGCTGTCACAAATAATTGCTTTATTACTAGGCAGCTGATGTACATCACACAAAATGGTGGCAAACGGAATCCGATAAAATAACCAAACAAATTCAAGACGAATTGGAATATATGCCATATCCTATGCAAATTTCGGGGACGCTGATCATTAGTGTCAACTTTCAACTACACCAAGCACTTCTAGAATCATCGGCAAATGAACCTGCGCAGACAATTCCGGGCGTAAGCGTGATATATCTCTTATGCGACGTGAAGTGCGGCTTGGAGGGTGCATATAGAAAACACTTCACCGCTGTTGTTGAAAAGAGAGACGCTTATACCTTACGCCTAGTACAACCGTACCATTCGACAATGTTTGAATGTTGCAGTGACGCCATGGAATTTCCAAATAATTATCTGGTACGCATCATGGCTTATTTTTACTGTTGAACCAAAGTTAAACTTTTGAAAAAGATACGATTTAAATCTAGCACCAAGAATGCGACCTTAGTTTGCGATGTCCTTCTGTGATATAAAATTGTAGGCTATATGGATAATATCATTATGGGATATTGAGTAAATTTTGTAGTAGATATTATTGTATGTGACATGATTGCTGCCATTGCATCATAAAAATTACGCCTATTTCCAGAATCCATGGTGTAAACCGTATTTTTCATTTGTAAAGTATATGTAGATATAACAGGTTTCATAGATAAATATTTCATAAATTGCAGATGTGGGAGCCATGTACACGTACCAACTACCCACCAGATATCTTGGAATCACTTGGCAAAGTGCTTAGGGCTGGTTTGCTGCACGCTGAATTGATCCAAAACTGTTTGGAGAAGAAATTAAAGAAAATTCGACCCGGGCGTCAAGTCATACTTCCACCAACTCGTGAAGAATCACTTCAGGAACTGAGTAATTGGGATGTGCAAGTAAAATCTGCGTTTGATGGAAACGACGTTCTTGTCTACAAATCAAAAAACGAATGCAAATTCGCCTTGCTCTTGTACAGAACTTCAACGTCACAAGCACGGTTAACTTCCTTCTTCAAAAATGTCTCTTCGATTCGCAACTTACCCAGATATGAATTCATGGGTACAAACGAAGGATACTTTGAGCATAATACGGTATAAGCTTTCATTTCGCACATTATCAATTGTTTAATTGACATATATACTACAATATAATTTACTCCACATTAAATATTGGTTTGAAAAATTCAAGCCTAAGCAGACGAATTAGTTCTTACGTCATTTTTCTCACATTTTATGAGGTTTGAAGCAGGGAGTTTAATGAGCGAGGAAATAATTACTTAAAGAGCAGTGTTTCATTTTGGCTAAATAGCCAAATATTTTTAACCTAAGTTGTATAATAAGCAGGTTTGAGAGCTTGATTGATCGGAAAGTTTGTTCAGCTCTTGAGTATTTAAATCCCTAAAATGAGATCACCTCGAATATTACGTAAGTTGTGTCATAACGTCATGGAGAAATAAATGGGAATTAAAGCAAACGAACTGCAAGAAAAATAACTAGGTTTAATATATTTTGCAATACTTACGATTTTTTAACTTCTTGAACTACATTGTAATTTATGTCGCATTACTTTACAGATTTGGAGAAATGAGCTAATTTATACACCAAACTCGCCCACCCAGACATATTTTAATGAGGGTGGTGCCAACGAGATGGAGAAAGGCATTAAGAATTTTTTTCGACAAACCCTGAAACGAACTGTTCCGCAATCGTTAGTACTCAAACAATACGGCATGAGAGGATCGATTCAAATTCCTGAAAGTGACGATTTGTTCTTCCTCTATGAAGTGACCTGGGATTTTGCGAAACAATGGTGTCTACTGCAACTCAAGGAACAAGATGGTTCAAAATTGCCGGAAATCAGAAATGTAGCACGCGTCTTCAGAACCGAGGACGAGGCCAAGGATTGGGCTACCTTTAAAGACGAAATAGAAAAGTATAAGGGTTGATAAACTCTTTGTATTATTCTATTTCTAGAATAATAAATCATTCTTATTTTACTCAGAACCAAGTTCAAGTTATGGTGCGTTAATTTTGAAATGCTTTTATTAAGTAGCGTGTGAGCTACTTGATGTGAACGCTCTGTCTGTCTGCCTTTTTCCGCTATGACTCCCGAACGCCTTGATATTATTCAAATCTGTTTTTGTTATAATGTTCTAATGGTGAATGGTAAGGTCAAGTTTGAAGATGGCTCTATGGGGTCTGACACTTCTCACCCATTTCTACCCCAAAGTTGACCTCAAAAACAGAGAATTTGGTTTTTTCCTTACTTTTGCATAATGGAAAGTTATGGTAGGAACAATGACCCTTTCCCCTTAATTGCGATGACTCCATAAATAGACCCCCATTGGTGTTTAGGGTCATTCATGATTTTGCATAAAATTAATAGCTATGATAGGTCGAATGACCCAAGTGACCCTTTGACCTATTCTCGGCAGTGCGATGACCCGTCTAAATGACCCCCAAACTAATAAATTGCGGGTTCTTATTCGTAAATTTTTTTAGCATTAGTGCAAAACGCTAACTTACGTTACATGCGTTCTGCAAATGCGTATTTAAAAATAAGAATCGATTGCATTAAATTGAAGCAAAGCTCAGGGGTTCTATAATCCAATTGTTTTAATGATCTCTAATGAACCACAATCATTATTCGATCAATAATCTATTAACTGAATCGAGCTTATGCTGTAATGCTAAAGTAAATGAAAAATTAACGCGATCTAGCGCTAAGTACACTGCCAAGGTCATATTAATCGCATCTATAACACTACATTTCAATAAATACTTTAACCAAAACCCAAACGTACATCTAATCGACAAGACAGGTTAATTTAGATTTTTTTTTAAATTTTGCCAAAAATAGTCCCTATTTATGTATTTCGTTTTTCATGAAACGCCCACAAACTCCTCGTCAAATTAAAACAAAACGCTTTTCACCAATGTCCGTATGAGCGTTTTTATTTTTTTGTAATCCCCCCTTGCAAAAATGTTGCAAACCTATACTATAACCGTTTTTTTAGGAAACGATTGTCGACCAAATTATTTCGGTTGTTCGTCCTTAGGTGCGATAACAAGATACTACATCTCATTGACCTTTTGGGAGGTGGAGGGGGCAAAAATAAAAAAAATTGAAATGTTTAGAAACGATTCATTCCGTAAGCGGTTGAGTGTTGACCTATTTGAAAAAAGAATGGTTTTAAAATGACCACGAGACAATTGCCAGGGTCTTTTTTAATTTATTCACCAAAGGTGCAGGTAGAGGTACAATAATTTACTACACTTGAAGATTTTAAAAATGACTAAGCATAAGACAGTTTTTTTTCATGGTGTCCTGGTTCAAACAAGTTTGTTAACCATTGGTTTAAACCAAACCAAAAATAGCATAAACTCCATGGAAAAGTTATTATAATTTAAAATTTTGAGAAAAAATCGGTCGTCAAAGTTCTCACCCAGAAAAAAATGTATAATTTTGTCGTTGACGCAGTTGAAACATCCGGTCAATCTTGCACTGAAGATTTTCAGGTCTATTTGAAGCTTTGGTTTAAACAAAAAATAAGAATAAATCCGTGTTTTAAACCAAAATCCCGGTTACTTTGGTTTTTAATATTTTAAACTAGTATAAAAATCCCATCCTATAAGATAGGAAGAGCCTTTGAGTGTTACAGCACATGCGCATTCCCGTCCACTCGCTCATGTTGAAAAACATGATGGCAAAAACATTTTCTACATGTAAACTCCAATCCCACCCCCTCAAATGACCCTTCAAGGTCAAAACGCACTGTGACATTAACCAAATGCTGTTCCATTGTCGACAGTTGAAAATTAGTCAGATAATTTTATTTGAGTTTTTTGGCCATCTAATTTTGCAGAAAGGGTCAGAGGTCACCAAGGTCAAATAGACAAACAAATGATAGTCCCCGAAATAATTTGGCGGTGTTGGTCCAGTGGTTAGAACGTCTGTTTCTTTCACTAGCCAGCATGAGAACCCGGGTTAAAATCCCCCGATCAGCCACAAAAATGTTCTTGCTGCTGGTTTTCCCTTAAATGGAATTGCCTTGCCTCTGACCTTGTGTATACCCGTATATTTGCTAGTGTTAAACTTTGTTGATGAGGACTTATATGAATCGATATAGATCGATATCGATATAAACGTATAGAATGCTAAATAGCGCTGCCAACATACTGAATTCTAGCCTTCACATGAGTGTCAGCTAGGTAGGGAGTTTAGTGAAAAATTTCCTCCTAAAATATGACGAAAACATCCGTAGAGAAATTTAAATGAAGGTTACACAAGTGACAGATAGGGGCCTACTGACTAGAATCGTACAACAGTTTCCAATCCTAAACCGTATTGAATAATTCTATGCTAGCTTACGCAAGAGTATAAAATAGTTTACTAGATAGATAGAAAATTTCTCTTGCAAATTTGACAAAAAAATGTAGAGAAATTTGAAAGAAGGTTATGTAAGCACTCACTACCTAAAAACTATGTGGCTACTTGACTTATATTGTATAATATACTTTATTTTATTTTATATATTATACTATTTTATATTAGTTTTGCATATATCCCCTAGTCTTAAAAATGCTTTTACTTTATATCAAATATGTTGGGATTTGGACAAGCCATATTTTTTTGCAACTTTTGTAATATGTTTTTAATAAATTATAACACAAGTTTTCAATGTACTTCAAAAATTGATGGAACAGAATAACGAAAAAATGCAAAGTATGTTACTAGATACTTATGGTTAGTTTAAATTATTAATACGAAACAAATCGCCTCTTCAATTTTGAAAATCTTTAAGTTTGTTTCTCTTTTTTAACTAATATTTTTTCTAATAAAATGTGTGTTTTCTAATCACCCGCTCACCAAACATCACCAAAACTGCAAATTGCAAATACCCGGATTCGTGGCATCAATTATCCATCCATCCCAAACCTATGCTCTACCTATATCGATTCCATCCATCCGTTCCAAATTCTGTATCCTATCCAATCCGCACGGGTAGGATAGGACAAAATATATCCAAAAGTTTAACGGCCGGAACCCCATGTCGTTGATAGTCAAAGTTTAGTAGAACGTACAATATATTTGTTACGAACTATGCGCCACCTGACGATTGTGTCAGTAATCTAACTTAAGCCAAAGCAGTAGGCAGCGGTAAACACAAAACATTATTTCTGTTTTATTTTAATTACTTCGGGTACATAATCTATTTTAGCAATCTTAAGCCTTAAGTGAATAATCTCCATTGTTTAAGGCCATT
>JAQFYP010002027.1:0-13688 GCA_034694865.1 Bilobella braunerae | reverse complement strand
TTTATAAAAATATTGTGATACATACATCTAATTTTTGTAAAATAAATCCAATACATCACGTTTAGTGTGAGCCAAAAAACAAAACAAGTTACACAAGAGTTTCCATATTATGGAGTAAGTGTTTAATTTTAGTAAATAAAACGTTTTCCTTTTTTATATTTTATAGCTTAATGTTTTTTAGATTCCGTATGATATTCTTCAAATTGTCTTGGAAAACAGGATGAACAATGTAGAATGGAGGCAGCATTTAAACAGCGTCGTGTTTCGAAGTAAAAATGACAATTCAGCCCTCTATTTTACAGACGACGAATTTTTTGATGTGCTAAAAAAATTACGCCGACCTCAATTCTAGAGGCAGTCAACATCTCTTGAGAAAAAATTCTAGAAAAACGTTCTAGAAATCGATGGCTTTGTGCAAAACAATTGGGTGAGACGTTACAAAAACTGCACAATTGTTCCGTTGGTAACTGTAATAGATGGAATACCATATCCGCTATATTTCTTTTGTTTGTTTGAGCCTCACGAGACCACTTCACTCGATTAACGCATTGTTATTATATTATTTCAAAATTTGAAGCAGTGACCTAAACAAAACAAAGTTATTCAAAAATCCACAAAGTCGCTATATATACTTTTTTATTTTTACGATCAGAAAACCCTAAAAATTGTATTTTGAGTCTAGAAAACATCAGTACTATTAAAAAACACTAAAAATCCCCCTGGTGCATATGATCATCGCTATCATTCTCCTGTTTTTGCCGAAGGTTTTTAGTATATCAATAAACTTGACATTAAAATCCAAGTTCTTGTACATGATACATGAAATGACATCATGCTAATACATTCTTTTACGTTGAATTGGTTTGTAAAAATAAAGTTTACTTGAAAGCCGGATTCCGCCTCAACCACTTATCAGCGTTTTTACTTAGGTTGATTTCTTCATTTACTGGGACAATTTTTACTAATTTTCACATATGCTTTCGTATCCTATCGGCGACCTAAATTGTAAAATATGTAAGAATAGCAAAAAATGTTACAACGTACTTTAAATAACGTATGTTTAGTTTTGCTCAAGTTGATAGTTTTTTAGATCCAACAGATAAGTTTACAATTTTTGCGCTTTGCTTTTTAGTTGTATCACTTCCGTTTCTAAGGACATAACTAACCAAAAGCAAAAATTTTCACAGACTTTAAAGTTCTAAATAATTTATTTAGGGTGAGATAAACAAGTACAACTGCGTTGCGCGGAGTGGATCGGCGCCTGACGTGGTGGTGGTTTCCCTCAAGCAGGCTAGGTCGAGTTACTAGCGCCAAACCACTATTTCAATTAAACGCTAAGTATCTAGCATTTTATAACCAATTTATTAACCAGGAAATTACAATACGTTATTACTAAGCAGGTCTGTAAATTATTTTCAGTATTTCCAAATACTAATCAAAGCTGTATTAAATTTAATGAGCAATAAATCAAGAAATCCAAAATAACTGTCTGAACTTTTTATTTATTTTAAAATCTATTTGCCTGTGTATGTATGTTAATGGAGAAGGTATTTCTACCCACACCGTTCAGGCCTCAATCGGGCCCATTGCAGCCACTCCATATGAGAAACTGCCAAGGCCTCCCCATCGTCTCCGCACCTGTGTTATTGAGTCAGGATAATTTCCAAGGAAACCATCCCGACTCTAGGCGCATTAACGGAGAGAGTTAGGATTCTTCCATAAAGGAACTCCTTGGTTGGACTTACGCGTCCACGCTATCAATCTGCGTATGCAGATTTTCCAGATAATCTAGCAGTCCAGCTAATACTCCGTTGCAGAGTGCTTTCATCTTTTCTGCTAGCTCTGGAGCGTCGACGTTTATCGTCCTTTGGCAAGTTTATCTTGGGGTGATCGAGACCAGCACTTTTTGTCAAGGAGAAGCTGAGTCTCGATCTGAGGTTGCCGATGGAGAAGCATCGAGGCTTAACCACCGGACAACTAGCCCTGGAATCTATTTGCCTATGTGTGGTTTAAAAATTAATTATTTGTTAAGATTTTGCAAAATTTTTAATTTATATTCACAAGTTGACCTCATTAATCGGAACGTGAGGAAATTAGGTGACCGCAAGATTTAAATTTTGTTGCCTTGTGGTGACGTCACCGCAAAATGGGCGGAGCTTGTGGTCCGACGTAGCATATCGGAGGTAAAGAAAAAACAGAGAGAGCAAAAGGGGTGGAGCTTGTGGGGGTCGGCTGAAAAGTTTTTTCTGTGCCAGACCAGTTTTAATTTTCTGCCCAAACCTCCACTCTAGTGTCTTCTCAGGGCCCTAAGCCCTGTTTCCTTCTCTAAAACTCTTTTGGTCTGTTTTAGTTTAGAACAGGATTTTAGAAAATGCTAAAGTAAAGTTCAGTTCCAAATGTAAAACAAACAGTTCTTGATTTGACTTCATTGAATTCACTACTAAATTGTCACTTCAATTTTGCTTTTAATTTTTCAAAAAAACTCTTTTACTACCTCTAATTCAGAAAAATCCGAAGGCTGTTTAACATGCCAATTTTAGGTTTTTCCAAGACAGATTTATATTACATACTTTTTAAGATTAATTGATTTCTGTTTTCTTTGCATCACTCGCTTTTGGAAAGACAAAGATATAATAGAAGGTATGAAATGAATGCGCACCTTTTCAAAGTGGGAAAACAAAGTTTGTATGTAAATGGCTTCTGCGGGTATCTAGGTTTAGCTAAACTGGCGCGTTCGAGGACTGTTGGTTTTGATATAGAAGTTATTCATTATAATTATCCATTATCATTAGCTATTCTGCTAAAAACTTTATAACTTTATGAGCTATAACTTTATGAACTAAAAAATGCAGATTTTTTAACTACGTTTTAAGTTTAACTGATTGAAGGTTTCCCATCTCACTTGCATTTTGGAGAAACAAAACATAATAAAGGGTAAAAAATAAATGCACAATTGCCGGAAGAATATAATTTGTTTTCAAAGAGAAAGAAAAACATATGCATGTAAAGGGTTTCTTAACGTATCTAGTTTAGCTAAATCAGCACGTACGAGGACTGTTTGGAGTCATTTTCACAATAAGCTTGTACAAATATATATTTCAGTAGACAAATACTCCAACTAAACGCTAATTTATAATTATGCGGTATTTTTATCAAAAATACATTAGAAAACGCAATTAAGGTGATTTTCCAGTCATAGTAGGTATTTGGAATTTCAGTATTTTTCAGACAACTCCACAGTAATATAATTATTATAATTATCATTATAATAGATTAATTTTTCAATTTTCAATGTCAGTAATTTATGCTCAGCATTTGATTTAACACATCGACATACTGCCATTTTTTAATACAAGCTCATAATAAGACTGGATGGATGTAAAATTAAATGTGTTGTGTCTTAAATGTCGTGAGAAAACCTGACTAATTAAGAAGTTCAGTCATCAGAAAATTCCAATAGTGAAGCAAATTTCAGCAAATTTATACAAATGAAAGAGTTAAACTAGATTAGGACAATTCGGAGCCTGAAAAATATGTAGCTGGCTCGTTCGGAATCGCGCTTCTGACCCTACACAACACATGGTTACATCAAAAATTACATACCTTGGGAATTTCAAAATTCTGTGTCTACGCACTACATACTCGGAGGAAGTGTAAAAATACACGTGAATTTAAAAATTAAAATGTGAATGTTATTTATTATATTTCTGTTGCAAAGAAAAATTTTTCAAAACATTTGTTATTGAAATGTCTACTTTACACTTACGTACCCGCACAAGAACATGACAGACAACATTTATTTTCTCAAACTAGAGAAACGATCAATATGTTTCCTGGTCGATTTTGAAAACTTATTATGAAAATATAAATTCCATAAATTACTCTTAACCCAATCGAAAAGGAGTAGTAAATTTTTTAATTCCACTCTTTAATTTGAATACATATGGAATTGGATACTATGCACGTTTTTGTTAATTGATGGATAAAACATTAATACAAATTCACCATTTAGTTTTCAATTCATACTCCTGCATGGTTGCTCTTTGTTTTCATTAAGCAAAGTTTATGGGACGCTATCAATGTGATGATGCAATACATTAGACAACAAAAATTTACCGTAAACAGGTATATTTCCAATACTGATGTGTTCGTATTAAATTAAATTAAGTATAAATTACACGCCGTTAAAATGACCAAGTAATAGATACTATAACATTAGGTAGGTACACTAAAATTCCGCCAACACTAGCAACTGTCCTAAGACTATAGTGAGAAAGTACTGTACAAATGATGATTTTACTTCATCCAAACTCAGCAAGGACAATGCTTTGTTCACATTCGCCCTTACTTTATATAAAAAAAAATAATTTAGTATTTATATTGGTTGAGTGATGATATCCGGATCAAATTTTGTTTAAAAATAACTATGTATCTATTTATATTTTCTTATTTTGCTTAATAAACAAAAACATTTTTACAATATATTTATTTAAAATGTGTTTGCCCGTTACCTTTGTGATAAAATGAAAGTAAAATGCTAAAAATTAAAATGGAACCTAAAACAGTTACTTGTTTAACACTATTCAGTTGTGGACCACATTCATGCCAGATAAAACCAACCATCATTCAGGTCGACCATCAAAACCGATAACATCAACTTTAACAAATAATTTAACAATTTATATCAAATCTGAACGACAATACCGTAGCCACAACTCATTCACAAATGGAAGGGCAAAATAACACTGCTATTACTTATTAATCTAAAATACTCGTCTTATTTTCTGTTGTTGCAAATAAATTTAAAAGTTTTCACATTGTTTAAATAACCAGTCATAGCACATTGAGTTTGAACTTTTCCCGCTACTTTTGTTTACGTATCCAGTAGAAATAATTAGTTAGAATCTAATAGGAAAGATAAATGATTCTTGCACAAAATGTATGATAAGATGTAGTATAAACCTAGTGAAATCTTTGTATTATTTAATTTTCAAATCTTTTCTTTTATATTGAATGAAATTTTCTAAATAAAAGCATTAAAACTTTCAAATGTAAACTAAACAATTACAATAAGAAAAAAAAACTATAGACACGTCATGACAAATGATCCGTAATAAAATATACCAAGAAATGAGGGACTGTTTGTTTCTTTTGGAATTTTCCGTAGTGTCACTTTGAATGAGTTAAATGTCAATGCTAAAAGTTTGTCAGCATACCAAAATTTGTTGGTGTTGACAACTGTTTTCAGCGAAACTTCCGTGCTGACTTCGTGTACCGGGATTCTCCAAACGTATCCTTGATCAAATAAAAATGTAAAGATTATCAATACTTGTGTGAATATTCCAAAAATTAAATAATTTTTAATTCTCGACAAGGTCACTCTTCCAAATATGATGTATAGATAATTCATCTAACCTTCAATCGCTTGTTTATTTAGCTGAGCGGTGATTTTATGCTATAGGAAATAATAGTGGAGCACCAACAGTTGTAAACAGAATGTACGTGTCTAGATGAAATTAACACAAACTCAATCCAAGATTATGCAATGAAAGCCCCATTGACAATAATGACTTGCTTTTAGACGAAGCTTAATTACATTGAACTCCTTAGAGACACTTGTAGACATTCACTTATGATTAGTGTTAATAAAAGGAAGTTTGTGGTTTAACAGTCCAATTAAAATCTTCATTTTTTACCTGACAAAGTATATGTGCTTTGCAGCAATGTTGGATTAGAACAAGACAGCCGCTCATTAGTAAAAATTTGTAAAAAAAAAAAAAAAAAAAGAGCAATTTTTATTTCAAATAAAATTAAATTGTTTAGAAAAGAATGAAAAGAAAATGCAAAAAATAAGTATATTTTTTCCTGTAAACTGAGCGTATAAATTGACCTTTAACATGTTTAATAATCATAAATGCAGTTTACTCAGCATCTAATGTTAATTTTTTTCTATTTAAAGTAATTAACATAATTTGGTGGAAAAAACTGCAACAAATGTTCCACTAGAATTATCAATAAAATTTTAACATAATTTAGATTTAGACAAAATTTTGAAATCGGAATTAATTGCTATCCTGAGTTCAAAAAATTAAAATCTTTAACAGCTTTGCGTCTAATGAGTATTTTATAACGGATAATTTTTATAGCTAAAGAATTTACACAAGTGAATTTTTTGTTGCATATTATTATTTTCAGTTTATGCCATTTTTTTTATTTTAAATTGCCTTGAAGTATGTTCCACTTTGGGACTGAACACAATATTCCACTTACTAGAAACTTGATGAAAGGACGAAACAAGGAATATGGCATCCCGTGGTTTTTATTTATTACTGATACGTTCACAGCAATAATAATAAAAATCAAGCATCTCATTTATCATTTACAGTGAAGGCGGTTTCCAAAGGAGGTTTCATATTTAGTTTCACAAAAATATTCAGTTACTTGTGTCACTATACCAACTTAACTACGTGCTATAAAAGCATATAAAATTTAATTTGGAAATAAAATATAGAACAATGCAAAATTGTTTAAAACTACAACATTATGTTTATGTCCCAAGAATTTTGTTGCTAACTGGATATCCAATGAAAATTAAAGTTAAATGCTTGTTGATTTTTGAACTAGATTTCAAAGTGCCCCAGCCCCAGCTTTCTATTATGACTCCATTTCCATAAGCTCCCTTAAAAAATGTACTACTTGAGAATTTACGGTTAAATTGTTTTGCGTAATTAAAATTTTCTCAGTTGTTGGTCACGGCATGTACTTGTTCGATTAACTCTGAGAAATTTTGTTTATGATAATTAAGCGTTTCATTATTGTTCTATGCCACACTCAGTTAAGAGTATTAGTTTATTCCAGTATTTGACGGATTCGAATCTCCCCAGACTTCAACTTTGTAACGACAAAATAGCTCATTTCTAATGTCGAAGGATGGCGAAGATTAGAAATGTGTATTATGATTAAATGAGTTGTTTCAAAGATAAAATAACTGGAGACAAATTGAATAAAAAATTACTTAATTTTTTAAAACGAAAAAGACTCCTTGGATACCGGGATTACACTTTTCCCTTATCTTGAACTCCCAAGTTTTCGCCGGCACAACACTCTCAATTTTTTTTTTATAGATTGCAATGCTGGCAGCCGTCTCACACCACATTTGGTTTTCTTTGCGTTTCTTGTAATTTGAAAATTAGCTGAAATAGTTGCAATAGAAATTTCAAATTTGCAATTTGCAATTGCAACAGCTGAATTTTGCAGCTAATTTCCAAAAAAATCGCAATATTTGGTAACTAATATCTTCAAAACGCGTTATTTAAAAAAGCGACCTTAGGATTTGTCTAATTATCTTTTCAAAACCAAATTTGTCCAAATCGGATAACGGATTTCGGGGAAAATAGTTTCAAATATAGCAATTTTTTTTAGAAACATTTCAGGAGCAGGTTGTGTTGGCAGATATGGTTTAAATTTTTTGAATGTTAAGGTTTATTAGAAATTTGTTTAGGTGTTGTATCAGGTGTAACTTTAAACGATATTATAAAATTAAAACGCACCACTACCGTCACTAACAAGGGAGACTACCCTACTGTCGGTCGACTTTGGGTACGTGATGCATTCCAACCTTTAGTTTGGACCCTTCTGACCCAATTTTGACAACAATTTGTCTGCAAGACTCATAAACCGATTTGGCGCGAAAGTTTGAAATTTTGAAAATTCAGATATATTGAAAGAGGAGACCATTGGAAACCAGGAATTCTTCATGTAAATTTCCATAAAAATTTTCATTTTTGACAAACGGTTCCACTTCTCATGCCTCGATCTAATGCGAAAGCTTTAGGAGCTTAGGTCTTGAACACAGTTGACCTAAGTTATTGTAAACGCATCTTTAGTGTCAGCTCGCTTATACTGTTAGAGCATTTTCAGATTCAATTTGGGTTATAATATTTAAATTTTTATTATAATTGAAGTATACTATATCCGACGTATTACATGCAAGTTTAAATTATCAGTCATTTCGCTATACGAGTTTTTAAAGTACGAGCTTTTTTGTATTAGAACTTTTTGTCAAAGATGAAAATTCTAATGGGAATTTACATGAAGAATTTCTGGTTTCCAATGGTCTCCCCTTTGAGTTGATTTGAATTTTCAAAATTTCAAACTCTCGCGCCAAATCGGTTTATGAGTCTTGCAGACAAATTATTGTCAAAATTGGGTCACAAGTGTCTGAACTAAGGGTCAGGATGGATCCTGTACCCAGAGTCGACCGACAGTAAGGTAGTCTCCCTTGTAAGATAAGTCGCCTTGAAGCTAGAAATCGGAGACAATCCACTTCACAAATAAGAAAAGGTTTGCAAATAAATGGAGCAACTTATTTCAAAGCGTGTAAACCACATACTATGTAGTGCTGTGTGGTTATAAAAGTTAATTTCATTATTTCAATGATCTGAAGCAAAATTTTCATATTTTTGTCGAGTTTGTTTAAAAGTAATTTAATGTTATACAGTATATTTCAAAAGAAAATGTTAGCATACCATTTGTTTACTATTGAAAAATATATATATTTAAGGTAAAAAACTTTGTTCTCTGAAAGATGAATTGAGTGGAAAGTGTATTTAGTTTAGTTGTGACATATATGAAGGAAAGAAGGAACTAGTTGACGTAACTTAGAACGCTAAAAGCTTTAATTTTTCTTATATTATTATTGTAGTATTAATTTGTCTTTCATTTTTTAAACACTTAAAATTGAGTTTGAAAATAAAAGTGGTTCTATTTATTTTTCAACAAATGTGAAGGAACTGAAAACAAAACTGATTTGAACAAATTGGGCCAGTTAAATTTAATATTAAAGAATTGTGTTGCATTGATTATTAATTGATATTGTATTTGGATTTTTTTTGCAATAAAATAAACAAAATAGAAATCATATTCAGTACCAGTGATCTTTCGAGTATCGTGTTGTTTCTAAAAATTATAATTTTATTTAACGATATTATAGTTAACGTAGTATTACAAGTGAAATTATTAATTGTAAATTACGGTCCAATTCTTCTCGCACTAGGTTTATAACTAATATCGTATAAGTGAATAAATGTCAACAATTTTTAAAGACTGCAATCATTAATAGTTTAATACCGCAATTTGTATTTATTAGGAGTAGTTAAGGTAATTTAAATACGTCTAGAACTTATACACATCGCTCTAATTGTTATAATTTATGACAATTCAAGGGTACAGTATACATTATTTACTTTTAAGTTTTGATCTAATATAACTTTTACGAGCTAAAAAATAGACAAATATTTCTAATAATAATTTTCTTTTTTCTTCTTTTTGCTTCTTTTTTAAGGATCCAACTTACATATAATGGAATTTGAAGCACATTTGAATAATCAGTGGTGCAAAAAAAAGAGAATATTAAAACCTAGTAGTAACTTTAATATACCTTAATTTACTATTATAACGCGAGTTTTTTTTTATATTAAATTTAAAGTCTATGATAATTAAATTTTTCTCATGATGCAGCGCAGTGATTAATTAATTGAAGAAGGGATCTTTGCCATAAATATACAGTTCATCGCTCCTATATACCAATCTAGTAGAACGAAAATTATGGGAGTGTGGAATAATAAACTCCTATGACATACTGGCCGCCGCAGCCGACCCTCCTAACATACCCCTGAGATTCGACCCCCACCCACAGCTCCAAACGCACGCCACTCGCACAACATTCAACACACGCTTAATTACATTAAAAACTTGACGAAATGATGTCATGCCTCGGATAAATTTGCGCATACCTGTGAATAATAAAAACTTTGATTGTTTAATTTTATTTTATACAAAACAGGAGCATCAATCACTTGATTTCCCGAGTAGTATTTGTGGGAGTATAATATCACCTGGTTATTTTTACAACTTATTGTCCTACAAACTTAAGGTAAAGATATAAATAATTAAAACAATCAAACGACTACTTGGCTTTGTCGGGACTTATTCTGAGTCAATAGCAATTTAACAAACATTTACAAATACTCCAAGCATTAAGATAGATTGAGGGAACTAACAACGCTGCAGTAAAAACACAGTAAATTCACAAAAAACGTTTAATAAGATGAACTAGATAAAGTTAAAGTAATTACTCTGTGGACGATGTAAGAGGACCTTGACAGCTGCCTTGTCTGCCAGATTAACCACTTTTTCTACTTTTCTTTTTCAACTATTTTTTACACAACTAATAAGTCTTAAGTTTTAAAAACATTAAAATATCTTTTTATGCTTAAGCATAAGCTTTGCATAAAATCAGGAGATGCCAAAGAGTGTGTAATTCTTCGTTACAGCCTGAATTAGTTTAACCGCGTACTTGTTATTGTAACATTTAGTGGAATAAAATTTAATAATAAAATTCATTGTTAAGCACACATAGGCGAATGAATTAAAAAAAATATTATTTTGTAATGGCATTAAAAACAAATTAGTTCTTAGCGTTTGCAAGTAATTTGTTTCCTAACGTTTAACTCCAGGTAATAACAAGTGTAAAGCATATGGGGACCTGGGGGAGCAAAAGTGCAGGCAAAAACACTATTATTCTATCTGCAAACTAATTTTTGACAAACGTTTGAATTATATGATGTAAATATAGAACGTGTGAACGTGGCAGGAAAAAACGGCGGAATAGTATTATCAGTAAGTAATTATACGAAACTTTAAAAAAAAATATTTTATTAAAAAAATTTAACAACTCAACGTCATAATACTCCAAAGCCCCACCGCTATGAGATCTGATGCCAGTAAATTAATTGTTGATGATACATGATTGATTATAACTTTGAATATACAACAATTTATTAACTTGGGAGTAATATTGTGGCCTGGCGCCACAGTGCCTCTCACACCTGTATGAATCACCTACTCTGTAACACGCAACTCACTAGAACACAACAACCAAGGTGGTGCCGAAGCAGGGCACGAGCATTGAACCTTTAGATTAATAGTAGTTTGCAAAAAATGCATTCAGCACACAATTACCCAAAGGGAGGTCAAGGCTTGTCCAAGCCAAGTGCTTCGAAATCTACAAAGCTAAACACTAGTACAACAAGCATACAAACAAGGAGGAACAAACCCGTACACGAGTTCCCCACAGGACTACCCAGTTCCATTGGCAAGCCAAAGAAACCCAGTCAGGATACATCCCGCAGCGAAAGTGCCACCAACCACATCGAATTCGACACGAGAAAAACTACATCTGATGACGTATTTTAGGACAGTCTTGAAGAGATCATTATGGTATCAGAGCAAAATGGTGAAGGCGAGAGACAAATAGCAGAAGAAAGTGGCGCTGAAGAGATACTAGAAATTCCAGGGACAATGGATTTTGTAAACACAGGAATGGCGCACCATCGGCAACACCAGCGACAACACAAACGGCTACAATAATCCCACCAGCGAATAAGCGACCAGTTCTAAAAAAAAATTGAAAAAAACGCATACAAAGGCATATCGAAAAGTTTAAAGCCTGGGCGGACAACCTTAATTTCGACAGCAACTATAAAAAGCGAGAGTTTGTCAATTCACCAGTGCCTCACCAGTGTATTAGCTGCTCCGGGCGAAGGCTCCCTACGGATCCCTAGGCAACTCGTGGAACCAAGGACCCATCCACAAGATAACAAAATTTTGAGTTATTCTATTGGAGTGGCAGTTGTGCGAGTTGTGCTTTGTATTCTACAACAATGTGAGGATGACCTTCACCCGGTCTCCCTGCACCATCAATGGAGCCGATGCAGATCCAACAGGATTATTTCAATAAGGACAAAATTATTTTTGTTCGAGAAGAATGGAACCTTCCGGAGAATTCAGAAAAAGTTGATACCGAATCGGTTTTGAGCTTTTGGAATTTCTATGAAACTCGTGTGAGAACGTGTTTCTAGTCACCCAACTTGGCTAGAAACATTGCTTTATGGTTTAGACCAGTAAGTTTTTCAAAAATTGGTAATAACTTTTGTAAATTGTCGTAAAACTATAAAATATTTTTAGCCATTTGTTTCAAACTCAACTATAATAAACATGATGAAGTGGAGATTACGGCGGATTACGGCCGCTGGAATGAGAGGTAACGCTCATAATTTTTTTAATCGTGCCGCTTTTTTTTCCTAACTAGAGAGATGTTTAACTTTTAGAGATGTTATGTGTTACGGGGTTGCCCGTAGATGTACGTAGATTAGCATGTAAGCACAATCACAATTGTAGAAATAAGCGAAGGTGGGAAGTGGGGCTGTGACCCACTTTCCGTGCCTTCTCATGTAGCCTTTCGGATCTACATGCTAAGGCATGGAAGCGGGTTTTAGCCTCACTAATTGAGGTTTTGATAAAACATCGCGGTTTTCGGAATGGGGCAATTGCCAAGAAAGCCCCACCGAATCCCACCTAGACCCGTCTAAACCCACCGCTCCTAGTGGGGCTCAAAGTAGGTATAAATAGAGAGCAGGAATTAAAGTTAAAAAAGGGAGTAAGAAGTTAGAAGTTGAATTATAATATTGTTATAATTACTTGCACTATTGAACTATTTCACTGTAACGATTAATAAAACCAAGTAAATCAAGGAAATGTCTCCGACAGCGAGTTTCCTCCGCTACACCTATGTAGCTAGTTCACGGTAAACAAAGAACCTCCACCTCCACATAACCCCTGACGGTATTCCGACTACCGTAGGGGCGGGCATCACTGGGACCGAGGAATTACCCCATCTCCCTGGCTTACGAGGGAAGGAAGAAGTGAGGGTAACAGGAAGGACTTAAGAGCTACTAGGAAGCACTTACACCACCACAATTGGCAAATAAAACTCTAATTTAGCAACTCAAACGCGCTTGAAGGTATGTGTTTTTATTTGGTATAGGTAGAAAGCTTGGATACTTACCCACGCACTCTCTGAACCCTTGGCTGGTCTCTGACTATTGAGTTCCGGGAGGTGTTTTTGTCCTCCAGACACTTGACATTCTAACCCATGAGAGTAAAAAAAAACTCCTAGAAGGAAAATGATGCATGACATAGATCATTGACCCTTGAACCAACATCGTCTGATCAGGGTCAGGGTAGGGTCAATCGAATCTCCAGAGGGTCCTACACTCGATGAGATGATTATTGCCCCGTGACCTTAAGGGTAACTTTAGACCTAGCAGCCGTATGTTTGGCCAATGGATGCTCCTTGTGACCTAGAGTAAGGGCCCTGCGGGACCTTTATGGTCACGACTTCAAGTAAGGTGGTCGGACCCTAGAACAAGAGAAGCCAAACCGGGGGCGAGGAAATAAGTGAAGTAACATTTTATTTCAGAACTTTGTTCATTGACATATCAGTAACCTTTAACATGTATTGATTAGGGCTTACGAAAAATGTCAAATAGACAGTGATGATGATGACTGGCACTCAAACCCTGAAACTTAATTGCAGAGACGATTATTGCCCAAGGCCGATCTAAGCCGGTTTGAAAACCTAGGTATTAATACTAAAAGCTTACTTTTATTTCGATCAAAAGCTCCAATACCAAATGTAGCAAAAGCATTAACACTTAGACGACTGAAGAAGTCAAAAACTTAGCACAGTGGTCTAACTATTGCGCTTGCACGCTTAGCTTCAATGCGCACCTTGCACAGGTACCTTCACCGCAACTCAGACGATTAGTCTAATTAGTCTACCTGAG
>JAQFYP010002026.1:0-13689 GCA_034694865.1 Bilobella braunerae | reverse complement strand
AAACACTTTTTTTGTGCGGCTGCCGAGATTCGATCTCGGCACCAACCCAAGCTAGGACAAGGGTCCTAGCCCCGCGGTCTACGCGTCTTGGGCTGGTTTTGAAGTTTTGAAGAGTCTGAAATCAATTTTTTCAAATTTTGCGCGCATTTATGATCATTGAGTAATAAAGGAATTGAGTATATATTTCATTCTTCACAAAACAAATGTTTTGGCCAAATTTGGAAATTTTCTGAATTTAGCATGTCTTGCCTACTGCTTGTCAGTGATTCCGGTGTACCTAATGTTATGGACTTCAAAGACAGGTATATAATTTTCGATCACATTGCATTGTATGTAATTATTAATTAAGCGTGTTAGTCACTTTATGAGAATGGGCTGAGTTTTTTTTTCGGGAGTATGTTCTAGGGGTCAACTGACCCCCAAAACCAAAAAATATATTTTTTTCTTACTGATTCTCCTTAAATAAAAATTATTATACCCTTAATGACCCCTGACACCTCCCCAATACTCAACAATTTGGGCTTTTGGGAATTTTCTAGTTTCCTATAAAACGCAAAGCCATGACAAATTATCTTGTTCCCCATGACACTTTTAATGAATCAAGTGACTTTTGACCCTTTACTTTCATAACTCATGAGCCGCAAAATGACCCCCATTCGGTCCTATGAGTCTAATACGCTACATACAAACATACATAAATATACATACATACAGAAGGTTTGAATTTAATTGCATTTATGTTAGATATAGGTTGTGTTTAATTAATAGGGTGTAATTATAAGAATGTATTACACTAGCCCTGGGACAGTGTCTTATTTTTTTAATGCTCTTTGACAGTTGCCTATAGGCCTGGTCAATGTTTGCGTGTGCTAGTGAGTAGGGGAGGGTGGTCTCGGCCTGTGGAGTTGACTGGGAAGTTCCGAGGTATGAGAGACTAATGGGGTTTCTGCTGGGCAGTGAACATGGGGTTGACCACCGAGGAGCGCCTGCCGTGGGCTGAACGTCACCGTACCCATACCGACCCTTGCTCAGCCTCCACCATCGCAACTTTTTATGCATCCACCCGCCACTACCACAACACTACTTTTTTACTGTGCTCCTGTGCTGGTGGCCGGGATTTGATCTCGGCACCTACCCAAGTTACGACAAGGCTCCTAACCCCAGGACTACGGGCCGTGGACAGTCTTTTATGATTGCAACTGATGCATTTTTATGGGCGTTGGAGTACGTCTGTTTTGGTAGTGCGAGTCCTGTTAAAAGAGTAAGTTTTTGGAGTCGTCAAAGATATATGGAGGCTTTGGTAAAGAGCACGCTCCACACGATTGCAGCCTCCCTTGGCTTCCCCAGAGAAAAGTTTATTGACATGGAACGCAGTCATTCCTCGATTTAAACAATATGCATTACATGAAGAAGTAAACTGAAATTCGCATACAGTGCATTAGATTTACTAAATTGTAATTTAAATCATTCATGAAGTTCTAATTGTAGTTTGGCGTCATTAGCCTCATCAGTATACGATAGTCCGTCGTCAGTGTACCCGCCCCGCTGACGTCATGCTAAGCAACTCGAATTTTGTGTTACAGTGAACCACGGTTAATGCAACATCGGATGACCTGAACACTGTATCTAAACTAATACTTGAGAAATTATTAGCCTGGTTATGTAGTAGTGATTTTACATTACAAATCATCCGGATAAGCTAAATTGGTTGAGCGTTTTTCTTTAAGTTTAGCTTAACCGAGGTTTACTGTGCATTACTTTTGTAGCAAATTTATTCGACGTGCATGAAAATTACATGGTAAATCTAGTACTCTTATACTGCAGGATTCTAATAAAACTTGCATTTATTGGTAAACATGAGAATTTTGAAGACACTGTTACCTGGCGAATGGTCACACTATTATGCGAGAAGTGAATACTTGAGTTCGATTTTGGAGTATGCTGTAGTACAAAATTGAGCCAAGCATGCCTGTCCTAGCAGAAGAAATCAACTAAGCATAAGCTACCGACAAAATTTTGTATTCGTCTTATTGCTTAAACAATTTTACAATATATTATACAGTTATTGAGACTTTTGTAAGTAAGGTTTCTTAAATTAAAAGTTTATTATATACAACATGTTTTGCTAAACATATAAACCTAACACTGCAATGATTGGCACATTTTACGAGACAAACTACTATCTATAACAAAGGTTCACACAACTCTGCTCCTGAATAAATTATTACTTTTATTAATAGATACTAGCTAACAACCTCGTCATAAGACGGGGGTATACTTCTGGTACCCTCTAATTATTTTATAGATGTATAATTTAGTTTCACTGAAAACTCAATTTTTAGATATAAGGTGTACACTTCCTCTAGTCAAAACAAAACTTTGAGAACAAAATTTTTTGGTTTTTAGCCAATTAAAGGTCATGTTTAGCAGTTCAAAAAGTTTATTATAAAAAAAAACAAAAAAAAAATGAAGTTGTTAGGACTCGAACTCTCGACGCTGATGGTCGAGTTTATGAGGACGCTTCTAACCATTAGGCTAACTCTGTTCTAGTTATAAACAACAGAGAAAAGCCTTGCAGCAATTAGAAAAATTTCGAAAAATCTAATTTTTCGTTTTTGGGGGTCAGAATTTAAATTGGTAATTGAGACTACAATAATTTTTCATAATATAACACAATAACTGCGACGTGTGCAATTGGTAGTGGACGTAGCTACTTGCTTGTGCAATGAGCGCTGGACAACGACAAATGCAAATAATTTAACTCCATGATCCAAAACTAGGGTTTCAATGCTGACCATGTTTCAGAGGTCTACCGCGACGAAATACATCCAAACTGACCAAAATGTCACAACTATTTTTATTATTGGACACAAGTCCAAGGAAAACTGACAATGAACCCTATCGACTGACAAACAGATAAGCCGGACAAACGTCTGCAAATAATGTGACTACTACAACTATAAAGTTGGTAGTGTAAACAATAATGAAGAAGAGTTTAATTGTTAAACATTGAAAATAAGAATAAGTTTAATAATTTTTTTCAATTAAATTATCGAATAGTCTGAGCTTCAATTATTTAATTGAATTAAAAAAAATACTATTTGTGATCATTTGATTATGTTCAGGAAAATATATGCTATATGTTATGTGCTGCGATGCCTAATTTTAAACAAAATATAAATATTTCACACTATAATCAAACAAAAATAAAAATTCTGTTTAAATTTGCATAAGGTTTTAAGTATACTCAAAGATTACTCTTCGAAGAAGAAACTTTTTCAGAATTTTTACCCAAAGAAAATTTCAAAAAGCAAAAATTATACAAATTTGGATATTGAAAGTTAAGTTCTTGATGTGTATGGCTAGCAAAGTTTTGGGTACATTACCGGTAAGAGTAACATTTTTTTTACGGTAACGGTAATGCAAATTACCGGTGATTATTACCGGTAATGAAAAACCCCACTTTTGTCTTTTTCCAGTCGCCAGCCTGAGAATGGGGAATCAAATCCCCCTTTTACACTATTGGTTTTCCGCTTAAGGAATTACCTTGCCTCGTTGACTGTTTATGCCAGTACGTACGTGACTAGGTATGCAAAGTCAGAGGACAGAGAAATTACCAGATAGGTTTCCCAGGTTTGAGGTAATCCTAAATACAACCCTCATTTGCATAGAGTAAAGCAAAAGCTACGGCCGTACCTCATGTCAGGTTGGTGTCCACGGCCATTGTGGACTAGGCCCGTAAAACAACAGAATGTGAAAGATAGTCTGTTCTGCCCGCTTAATGACTCTAAATATGCTAATGAGCTCGGTTCCTGCCGCATCACTGCACTCTCGTTTACAAATGTTGACCATCCGCTCTGCGGAAATGTCAAATAACGCTCCTTTACTACTACTACTACTATTACCAACCAACTACTAACCTAAAACCTACCCCAAATTTGCCTCCACGGTGTGGACCGGGTAGTAACAACAAAATTAAATTACAAATTAAGCTCGGGTTGTTGTAATGTTGCATTTATATTTACAACCCTATTGTATGTATGTTACACAGTAAATGAGTGTCATGTAGACAAATTATTTTTTTGCTGAACGAGAGAGCGACAGTAGCGGAACATAGACCACAGTTCTCCTCCAGCTCCTTCAACATCTGCACATATGTAGCCAGTCAGACTAGATGCATAATTGCAGAGCCACTCTTGACCTTTGCATATCATGTAGGGATTTTTAGCCGACGGGTCTTTCCTCCCCACCGTAATGCATGTTTTCAAATCCAAGACGGATTGGAAGACTTTCTGGGGCAGAATGTTCATCCCTTCGTTGTTGTATATATACAACAGCAATAGTCCTTTCAAATCCTTAAACACGTCCAACGGAAATGAGTCTACATTTAAATTGTTGTTGGACAGGTCCAAAAGGATCATATCGTGGCCCGATAGCGGAGCCTTGAAGCTAGTGATGCTATTCTCCGAAAGCAGGATTTGCGATAGTTTCTTGTTGCTTTTGAAGGCACCCGCCGGCACTTTGCTCAAACCCACATTTATTAAGCGTAAGATTTCTACCAGAGGCATGTTCTTCACTACATCGAGGGCACAGCTCCCTAGGCTAGGAGAAGCGAGGACTCGAAATTCTGTCGCAGTATCCGCCGATGCCTGGAAGGCGAGAGGGTGAATGTCGGTCAAGTTCGGGTTGTCCACGAGGATGATTATTTCAAAGGAGACGCCTCCGGTGGAGTTTTTGCCGAGCTTCACAGATTCAAAATGTTCGAGCCTAAATCTATTAATTTTAGTGTCGTTGCCGCTTGTAAGAGTTATAATTACTGGAGCCAAGTTTGCATCATTAACTTCGGAACAGCATACGGTATATATCGGTACGATACTATTTCTTGTATGTAGAAAACAAGCCTACACACAATAAACTGAATTTACAATCAAAATTTTTGATTTTTGAGTTTTGTCTTTTTCATCTGTTTTAAGATAGCATAATTTGAAAAAAAATTAGCCAACATAAGTTTTATCTTAAGAACAATTGATTTCTAGAATTTTTTGATATAGCGTGAATAGTATATAGTAATGATCATATTTTACACTTGCTCTCGCTTATTGATCTGGGCTTGCGTTACATCAAATAAACTGATTGATTTAATTTTGAAATTGCGTAGTCGGGCAGGTTTTAGGTAGGGTTCGTTAACCTAGGCGCTTACATATGTAAGACAATAAAAGTAAACGTAGCATATTTATTTCTTTTTATTGTGGTTGGTTGACAGTAGTAATTGGTGTGGTTGTGATTGTTTGAGTAATTTTGTAAACTAATATTAGTTTTTAGATTGGAAACACAATTGTTTTGCCCAATTTGAAGTAGACTGAATAAGTTTTTTTAACTTTTCAAATGCAACTAAAACTATTTTCAACTAAGTCTTTCATATCACGCCCACCAAATAGTTTCAAAAATTTTAAAAAACCTAAAGTAGAGTGCATTGTGATGATTTGACAAATACTCTCTTTTTCCCATTTAAACTTTACTACATTAGTATTTCTCAGCAAGACAATAAAACTAAATATCTGACCTCTTCGCAACTGTTCCTAAAACCGCAGTTTATATTTAATGTTATCGATGTGGTCAAACCAATAACATGCACTCTACTTTTGTTGTCAAGGTGTTTAGTGTTCATGCTATATATATTGCTTACCCCATAGACTCTTGTGATAAACGCGGCCGAATAGAGGCAGAATATAACTTTTCGGAACAATTCCATTTTTGAGAATTTAAAATACAAGGAAATACTTGAAAGAGTAGATGAGTTACTAACTGAAACCTGCTTTGTTGTTGGGTATTTATAATTATCATGTTCTCCTTTAGCAGGTAATAAGTTTGTTGTGCTTGAAGGCAACTCGAGAAGACAAGACCAAGTAGGTAACTTCAAATTTCAAAACAATTCTATGTAATAGGGCCTAAAAAGGACCTAAAATAAAGTGCGTAAAAATGGGGCCTAACAAGTAAAAAGAACTAAAGCATAAAAAGGCCTCAAATAAATCGCCCAAAGTAAAAGGACCTAACATCTTTAAAATAATTAAAAATCACTAATTATTAACACAAATCAAAATCAATGACAATTAAACCTCAACTTTTAATGAACAAAATAATAAAAAAAAATAAACCTAAAGTTTAAATTAATAAATATGCTTTAAACATAAACCAAATCAATATTTAACCCAACATTAGTTAGTAATCAAATAGAAAATTTACAATTTTCTCTTGAAATATAATAATATACTTAAAATTCAACATTAATATTTGTATACAAAATGTATAAATACTTGTAACTACTTTATTTGTAATAAATTTTTAATTAATTACGATTAACGTATTAACTAATGATTTTTTAATTATTTTAAAAAAGTTAGGTCCTTTTACTTTAGGCCTTTTATTTTAGGCCCTTTTATTTAGGTCTTTTTTTAGGTCCTATTACTTGCTTCCTTATAAAGGTTGCATACTATAGGTTTTTAAATTTTATTTGCGGAAGAATACCATCTCAAACTAACTCCAAACTTAAAAGTAACATTTTACCAGTATTGCGAGAGTTTAAAAATGTTTGGTATCAGTACATACGCTACTTAGTTTTTCTACGGTTTATTATATTATGCGCCTTTATCACAAGCTTGCTACTGACAAATTTTATCTTGAAGGCGAAAATTGAACAATAATTGTAGGATAAGAACTAATTTCTAGAACGGCTTCTTAATCGTGCGTTATCGTCTTGCGGGCAATTTTAATTGACAATTGTTGCAACGACGTCAAGTTATTGTAATGTATATAATGTAATGGCATGTGTATTGTAGATGCTGTTTGTAGTAGAACTCAGGTTAGCTTAATGATCTTAGAGCGTTGCGCACACCTCAAGAAGCCAATATTTGCTTGAGAAGCCTAACTTTTTGCAACCGTTAGATATCCAAACAAATTTCAATGTTTCTCCTACACAACAATTAATCGAGTTGACGGACAGTTGAAACAATTTTTTTTTAATTTTATGAAATCGTTCGAATTTTTATGAAAAAAAAAGTGTTCATAATTTGCTGAATATTTTAAACAATAATTCTCTCTATTTGCCAATTCGATAAAAACAATTTACCATGCGACGACAAATTAGAAGAAAACTGGTTGTTAGAAAAAAAATTTGAAAAACAAAAATTTATTGCTTATTAACATATTTGCATTTCTAATAGGCTAAAGCAGTGTAGGATGTATCTTAATGCTATGCAGAACGTCTTGGAACTCTTCTGCAGAGAACAATGCATATTCACATATAGAAACCTACCATTTTCTAAAACCACTCAAAATGTAGACTTTTAGGTGTTCAACATTCTGTAACCATTAAATGTTGTTGCTTTGTAGTCTTTAACTAGGCTAGAGTGTGAAATTTCTGAGTTTAAAAATTAGCAACACAAAACCTAGTTTTATTGCTAAGCTTTCACATGGATGTTGATTTTCTAAATGAAAACAATCAACCATCCCAATAAAGTATTTAAAAATGATTTTATTGCCGGTCATTGATTTAACTTAAATACGGCCCTGTAGACAAACACTCGTTATTTTCTCAAATCTACAATGCTAATTTGGCGGAGGGAATTGTAAAATCAACTTATAATGTAGTTTACATAATTTTAAATTTTCTTGTTTAATAATACCTTTTTTAAAAAATGGCCGATGAGCTGATTGGTGGTTACGGCGATCTTTCAACATGCCCAACCGGTGGGTTCTATCCATAATCAGCCGCACAATAGAATTTTGCAATTGGCTTTCTCTTCAAGAAATTGTCTTTATGCATTTACGCTTCTTTGGGATTAGGCTGCATAGTTTGCATAGTTTAAGCTAATGCGTGCATGCGTGAAATGTGCATTGTTGCTGTCTACTACTACCTAAAGATGCGTTTTCTCATCGCATTCAGCGTTAAGCCAAACTGCCGCAAGCAAGTAAAAAGCAAAGGAGCGATATTTGAAATTCGTGCGTAGCGGCTGGTCAAAATGTAAGGGAGTGGGTAGAGATTTGTAAGGAAGGACTCATTAAATTACAGGTGTGCAAATGAGCGTAGTCGAATTTCCACAAGATTACTGAGAATCCTCATCTCCATGTCCTCTAATTGTGCAACCCAATCTGGAAGATATGGGCATACATAAGACATTGGCTAGGCAATTCTTTGAAAACTAAACCAGTAGCAAAACCTTCTTTTGCGGCTGGAAGCTTATCGAATTGAAAGAATATTGTAAGTAGGAAAAATATGTTTTTGAGTTTTGGAAAACATTGGCAAATATAGGGGAAATCGTTTTTAATTTTTGGAAAACATAGGCAAATATAGGGGAAATTGTTTTTATCTGAAATTGGCAACTAGGAAAAATTGTTGTTTTATTTCTTCGACGAGAGAAGAAGTGTTTTTCACATGGCAATTAAACTTTTTTTTTTAATTTGCAACTTCAAATTTATGTTAGTCGTTCCAATGGTCCACTAAGTCAAGGAATTGAGTGAGAAGAACTGAAATATGTTTTGAAAAATATGGAGAGCTTCGCACTTTAATGACACAGAGTCTGATAATGCGAGGCAAAGATTACGCACATTGGAGAAGCTTCGTATTTTTAGTATTAACTAATGGCTGGTTTATAGGTTGTTCATAAACAGAATGGAGAGAATTTAAGAAATTACTGGTATTAGTACAATACGCTGCTTGCGTTTACAACGCTTTATTTAATTATGAGTTTTAACCTAATATGGCTAATGGGCCTATTTGATCTTGAAGTTGACAGTTGTCTACAATTGAACAATAATTGTACGCTAAAGACTTGTTTTCCTTGCAGAAGGGTTTTTTATCGTGTGCAATTGTCTTGCACACAATTGTGTCACCTAATTCAAGTTCTTGTAAATTAACGAACCATTAATCCATTTGACGGACAGTTGAAACAATTTTTTTTTTCAAGTTTGGTAAAATCATTCAAATTGTCATGAAAATTTAATTTGGTGAATTATTTAAGCAACATTTCTCCCTATTTGCAAATTCTATAACAACAATTCATCATGTGACGACAAATTTCAAGAAAACTGTTTGTCAGAGAAAAATTTGAAAAACAAAATTTTCTTGCTTATTAGCATGTTTACATTTTACGAGGCTTAAGCAGTGTAGGTTGTAGTAGGCTATTTAATATTCCGCCTTTAACTAAAGCTTGCTCCTGGCCCTATTTAACCGTGAATGCGATATTTATTTACAATTGAACAATAATTGTAAGCTCGTATGTAACGGAGTAAGTAGAGATATGGAAGGTAGGACTCAATAACAGACATGTTTGCAAATCAAGGTTGTATTCAGATTTTTCACAGTACTTCTGAGAAACCTCTCGGGCATTTTCAATGTCCTCTGATTGTACAGCCTAATCAGAAAAATAGGGGCATACAAGGTATTAGGCAATTCCTTAAGGGGAAAACCAATAGCAAAGAATTTTTTGCTGAAAGCAAATATAATTGTAATTTTTTATAAGTAAGGAAAATTTGTTTTTAACTTTTCTTCTAACTAACAAAAATAGGGAATATTGTTTTTTGCTTTGAAATTGGCAACTAGAAAGAATTGTTGTCTTATCCGACGAGTGAAGAAATGTGTTTCTCACATGACAATTTTGTTGTAAGAGTAAAACAATTTTTTGGAATTAGTACAATACGCTACTTGTTTGCGTGCTTTTACTACAGTCTATTTATTAATGTGCCTTTAACCAAAACTTGCTACTGGCCCTATTTAATTGTGAAGGCAATAGGTATCTACACTTGAACCATAATTGTACGCTATTGACTCTTGTGTTGTTGTCTTGCAAACAGAAATAATTGACAATTGTCTCTACTTATTCAAGTTCATGTAATTAGCAAGCAATTAATCGAGCTGACGGACAGTTGGAAAAAATTTTCTTGTGCAAATTTTTTGAATTCATTTGAATTCTCATGAAAAAATTATCTTAGTCAATAGTTGAAACAACAAGTCTCACTATTTACCAATTCGATAAAAAACAATTTATCATGTGACGACAAACTAGAAGAAAACTGTTTGTTAAAAAAAATTTGAAGAACAAAATTTTCTTTCTGATTAACATGTTTGGGACGTAAGGCTAGAGGGGGTACTTGAAAGGCATCTTGCGGGATGGAGATGGTTGGGAATATGCATTGTTTTCCATTGCATATGCATTGTTTTAAGAGTACAATTTTCATCACATTAAGCTAAAATCTACAATGCTTAAGGTTAGTAGAGCCGCAAAAGTGTTGCAAGCTTTGAGTGTTGCTGTTTTGAAATATTTCTCTAATTTGTCGTCACCTGACAAATTGTTTTCTAGAATGGAAAAATAAGGAAAATGGTTAGAAAATAGCAAATTTGCCAAAAAGTTTTGTTTCAAATCTCCATCGACCCGATTAATTGCTGAATAGGAGAAATATTTAAGTTTGGATATCAAACGATTACGAACCATTAAGCCTCCCAAGCAACGAAAAGCTTCTGGTTGTGTGCTTGTTGTTCTGAATTGTAAAGTTAAGCATTATTCCCCTACAAATAGGTCTACAAAACCCATGCACATTAGGCAATACAGTAAAACATGGTTTACTTGAGACGATTGCCAATTTTTGTCCGAAACACGTTATTACATAAGTAACGATTATTAAATAAAGAAGGAAACACTACTCTGCAATTACTGTTTGATTTGGAATAACCGTCAGCGTCAGAAGAAGACATAAAGCCAGTAGCAGGCTTAGGTTTAGGTTAGGTAAATTCACTTGATAGAATAAACTGTTCTAAACGCTATTTTTGAGATAGCAATCGACTTTTTTGGCCAGCGGAATCATAGTGATTTTTTTCATCCGATGCTAAACACGGAAAAAAGAACGATATTTCGGTTTGGGGGACAAAAAAGTTGTCAAATTAATGAGGATAGGGGTCACTTGGGTTAATACTAAAATAACTTCCAATATCTAGCTAATAAATCAGCAATAATCTCCAAAAGTCCAATTTTCGGTATTGGGAATTATTTAGGGGTAATCCAAAAAAGGTGAAATTTTCGGGAATTACCTAGGTTGTTGACACCATCATATCATGCAAAACTAGCAGAAATTCCATTAGTCGGTTTCGGTTGTCATGTAGGTGGTGATCAAAGATGGGGGTGAAGGGTCAGTCTCGGGACAGATCTTCAAAGTAATACATATATATATATATATATATAACTTGAAAACAAGAAAAAACTAATAAGAAAATAATAAGAAAAAAGTTATTCCGCTTCTACTACTCTACTAGAACTACTGTTTCTAAAATAAAGTTGAAGGATTTTGCGTTACTTTTTATGTTTATCTTTCTCGAGTTGCCTTCAAGAACGACGTAAAGAAGGACTTGACAAATATAACTAGGCAGCAGCAAAGCAGGTTTTACTATCGTACTCCATCTACTTTCACAACAGTTCCTTGAAAATTTTCAAAAAATGAAATTTATTAGAAAAGTTATACTCTCGATTTCTCTTGCCGCTTTTGTCACAAGCGGGTAAGCAATATATTTAACATAGTTACCAGAGTTTACACTAAAAGTGGAGTATAAGATCGTCGGCAAAGATAAAAACAAATGTAAACTGTGGATTTAGAAACAGTTAAGAAAAGGTCCGATATTTAGTTTTACACAACGCATCACAATAAACTTCTTTACTCTATATTTAGCAACCATAGCACCAATTTTGAAATTGATTGTTTATTCGAAAAGTTTAGTGTACACTTGAAAATTTTGAATCTATCCATCTATCAATTTTTCAATTTAAGATTTTCAAGTGTACACTAAACCTCAGCTCAGTCTACTACAAACAGGGCTAAATACTGTTCCCAACATTAAAAAAAAGTTTTCAAAACACAGACACAAATCAAAAGAAGTAGCCAGCTTTTATTTCTTAACAAATTACCCACAAGCATTTTTCCGGGCTAGAAATACAATGTAAGTTTACATTTGGACACAAATGTAACCTAAACCAAAACATAGCCCAAAGTGTACACTTTTCCACACAAATGCCAATTATTGGGTTCGAACAATTACAAGCACGCCAACTACTAGTCAAGCAAAACAATAAAAAAAAAACATCAAATGCGTAACTGTAGAAATTGTTCCTAGTAAATGTCTTACTGTAACAAGGGAATAAGAATTTGGCTTACCAATGAGCATAACAGGCTATGATTGTGATTGACTTTTTTTTGGATGTAAAACTGTACGTTTAATCCTGCTGTGTCTTCCTGTTCTAACCTGTTCCGGAGTAAGTGTTCTAGACATCTATGAAAAAGTTCGCACCGTTAGAGCAACCGTATAGAATTCGTTCAGGGAATTTTCTCTAGTCAACTCTACATGTACGTGTTTCGGCGAGTACTTTTTTGGCGCCATCTCATTTGAATCCATCGTCTTCAAAAACAACCCGAGTTTAACCTCCATCCACCATCTTGCCCTTCAGTCATCGGCCGCCACTGCCAAACATTTTGCAGTCCTTGCCTCCCCTGGCCTAAATGAAATTTTAGAAGTGACGAGGCAATTGCGTGCGTTAGAAACCATAGAGTTGAGCGGGGTGGAGATGAATATAGTCATCGAGGGTGCCTTCGAGAATAACCCAAATCTACCGAGCATCTTGCTTTCGAGGAACAAAATAATTAGGTACAATGCAAGGATGGCTGACTTGAATGTTAAACTATTGGATCTCTCCCACAACAAATTAGGCGTAAACTCATTTGCAAAAGCCACATTTAAAAATGCGAAAATAAAGAGGCTGGACTTATGCGACAACGAAGATATGAGGACTCTGGACCAGGAGATATTCGAACTCCTTTTGAAATCGGGAACATACGTTTTTGTGGGCAGGGCATATTCGAATGAAAAGCCATACTTGACCTGTACAGGCCAAGGCTGGCACTGGTAAATTTTTTTTGGTGGATACATGTGCGCGGACATGGAGGGAAGTTTAGAGGAAATCTGTCGCCGTCTGAAACAAAATGGCTGATGAATGTGGCATTCGTTGTACTGTGTAACATGTGTACAATAATGTCATAAAAATAAATGTATTATAAATTATAAATTTCGACGTATTATTAGCCTCCTGTAGTAGAACGACCTCGTTTGGCTAGTTTTAACTATTATTAACTTATTAAAATTACACAACACTGGTTAGCGCATGCTTTACCATCTTTCAAAGCCAGTTGAATTGCTAAAATAGCAGCCTTAAGGTCTATTTATGTGGACTCATTAACAAATTCTTCTGGAATCAAATCTGGGTAGCGCATATTTTACTCCTATTTAAAGAACCGTGGTAAAACGGTCAACCAAGTAGGGGAAGTAGGAGCAGTAGACAAACGTCATAAGTCATTTGAAAATTTGTAAAAAAAATTATTAGAATTCGAACAAAATTTTGAAAGTGCCTGAGATATTCGGTACTATTTATAGCCCATTTATTTATGGGGTATCAGCATACTATTTATTTATGGACATACCATTTATTTGTTTCTAGCAAAAGAATAGTTGAACAACCATTTTGAAGTCAATGGGTCATACCCGATTGAAGAAGGGTTTCCGGGGTTAATTAACTCAACTTTTTTTTTATTAAACTTACTCAAATTTAAATGTACTAAAAATACAAACGCTGAACTTATGCAACGAAGATACAACCA
>JAQFYP010002025.1:0-13691 GCA_034694865.1 Bilobella braunerae | reverse complement strand
GGAAGTAGAGGTCACCGATCATAGAGTTCACTAATAATTGAGGTCATCGATTGTTTAGTGATCAGTATAGTCCCCTTCATGTAGGATATGGTATAGATCATATAGTCCATCATGGAGAGGTTAACAATTAATTAAAGTCAAAGTTAATTGCCGAGTGCGTTTAAGAAATGGGTGGTCACATATGTTGGGTTTAGAAATTAGTGGTCATATACGTTGGGTTTAGCATTTATAGTTTTGTCATTTTGAAATTCCAGTTTTGCCATTTTGACAGCCCATTTTGCCAGTTTTGCCACTCTGAAGGTGCGTTTTGCAATGAGTTTTGCAATGGCATTAAAAATGGTGCCAACAGGGCGGCTAGCCTTCTACTGCCGCAAATATTTTGAAACTGCAACGGGAGTAATTGAGGGGTCGCTTATTCCTTCCAACCCCTCAGATTTGAAGAGAGAGACAAATTCCTCAAGCGATGGTGAAGCCCCACCTCCACGAACCCCAAGTACCGTCGTAGTGATTTTTAAACTACGTGAAGCAGAAGAATTTTATCAACGAATGCAGCAAATTCACATCAATTAAATCAGCAGCGGATTTTAGGAAAGGTTACCTAGTTGAAACAGGGTTAGAATTCATCTGAGCCTCCCCATAGTACACGTTTCCGCTAATTGTAATTTGGTAGTGGCAATACTGCAAGAAATTTAAATTTAAATATTACACACTAATTCCCTCAAAATAAGTAAATTGCAAAAACCCGGATTTTTTTTTGTTCTGGGTTCAATTAGGGGCCGTCAAATGTCAGACACTCGTGACCGAGGGAGGATTTATCCTAGTTATTTTAATGCAATTGGAACTTTAGAATGGAGTTGTATTTTTTAAGTGCATTTAATTCAAACGGATGCATCAAGAATATAACAAATACTATGGTGATTTTACCGTATAAACTTGATATGACAAGGAAAGTGTGAAAATATTGTCTTTAGACAATCGCTCAACAGAAAATACGCAAATTGCCTTCCAAGGAATTTTATACTTTTCTAGGCCATTCCATGGTGTAACAGCTTCTACAATTGATACATCAACGAGATTTATTTTTTTGACCTCGTCATGTTTTTTCCACAAATTTTCAGTGGTTAAGATAGGAATTTCATCCTTGGCATTGACAACCTCTTCAACACTTTTAATTTCCAACCTGCAAAAATGTTAAATTCAAAATTTTGTACAAGCCATTGACATTATTTCTCTTCAAACTTACCTCCTGTGCCCTTCTCTCCCACTGATATCTTCGGCAGACCCATAATAAGCTTCTCCAAGCAACAAAAATGTGTAGTAGAAAAACTATAATGGAGTAGAGAACGACAAGTAGCACCAAAACGTGCATTCATAAAACTGAGAAATATCTCATCTTAGTTTAATTATTTTTATTGCTTGAGTACTTTCTTTTGGGAAAAGAAGAAAAATAATATGCATTAGAGGCACCTACCTTGTGAGTTTCAAAAGATATTGTTAAGATGGAGTCTCTATTAGCCACAGTTGTGATAGGACGCATGTCAACCCAGGCAAGTTCTTCTGCATCTAATTTTTCTGAGATTCCTTTTCTAATTAGTCCCAAATATGAAAACTTGACTCCAAATGTTTGGTACATTTTGGTCAATTCTTGAATGGTAGGAAGATCTCTCTTGTCACTTACTGCCTCAACGCTGCAAATTTGTATCCTAAAGTGTTTGAAAATATTACTACATTTATTAAACCAAAATAGTCTTATTTTGGGAGATAAATCTCAAACTACATTTGAGTAAAATCATTTTCAGAACTAGATTAAACAAAACTGCAAAAAAATACCATCGATTCTTCGTTTCTCCGCTAAAGTTTTCCGCGGTTCCAAAGTAATTAGTTCCTTTCAATGTTAACTTGTAATTGTAAGTCTGCAGAACAAGTAATAGGATAATTCATAAAAACTACCAATTCAAAAGCAAGCAAGAAGGCTTACTTTGTACATCTCGTAGGAAATTTGCAAGGTTGTTAAATCCAACAGACTTTCAATTTGGATCACACAAATGTTTGTCCGGGCAACGTTTTCATTTTTGAAAAAGCTTTCGTTCACAGTTACCGATATGGCTGCATTCAGCAAATTCTGCTTTCGGCCATTTGTGCGATAAATTTGTACCAGTGTGCGAGTGGTAAGATCAGTTTCTTTGGTATTTTCAATTTCTTGAATACTTTGGATTTGTATCCTTAATTTTTTTTTAAATGATTCATAATTCTAAAAATCTAGATTCATATTTTCCCCCTAAAAACTTATTTCATCCAACAAAATTTGAAGATACTATGTTTTAGTTAAAAACTGGCTCACCACATCGAGGGTATTGGACCTTGGACATCAACTTTGGTAGCAATTTCGTAGTAGGTCAATTCCTTTAACGTAAACTTATAGCGATACTGCTGAAAAACAAACATTAATTTTTATATTACAGGCAAATCCAAATGACAATGTTATACACATGCAATAAACCGCTTACAGTAAAAAATAACATCCACTTTCACAAACCTTCTGGTAAACACAAACAAACGAAAGAAAAGTTTCAACTAACCTGAGTTGCCAAAACTGAAGAAGTGAAGAAGAGCAACACAAATAGGTTAATCATGTTTAAGGCACAAGCAAGTAATTTGCGTAAATAAAAAGTCGATCAAGAAACTCTCAATTCCAATCAAATTACAACGGGATTTATAGAATGCTAAACATTGGGATTTAAAAGAAAGGGAATACTGAAAGCAATCGCGAAATAAGTCTACGTGCAGAATTCCTTTTTTTAATTTTTCAATTCATATTGATTTTGCACGTAGCACATAATATTTTACACGAGAATTGGAAAATGTATGGCGTCGCCACATAATGCCTATCGAAATGCGAATCTAACATTGAGTGGGATATTCACTTAAGATCATTGTGAAAAAGACAAATTTGTATTCTTTAGAAACCTGTATTGCTTTGTACTGATAAACCTACAATGAAATGTACACTTGGTTTAGATGTTAGGATGAAGAGATACTTTTTCAAATGTTTTCATTATTGCCTTTAATTATTGTTACACTTTTGGTTTGATTGTGAATTATTTATTGTGGTCACCAACGATATAGTACTTCACAGCAACTCTTCCGTATCGTATCGAATATAGGAGGATAGATAATCTAGTCCAAATAAAATTGTTTTTGCACATTCATTATCGCTAAAGAACTTTTTCTATCAACTTTTTCCATCTAGGCTTCTTCATGAGTTTTCATGAGGCTTCATGAGTTTTACGTTTCTTGAACTTTGCCTTTCTTTGTTAATTTGTAGTGCTTTTAAGTCCCATTTTGAAAAAAATACCTCTCCATTCCGCAACCGACATTTTTTCTGCTTCTATTTAACATTCGCTTATGTCCTGGTCAACAACCTCGTACTCGTGAGTGGTGGAGGATGGTGTCATCCTGTCAGATGGCAGGGAACTTCGTAGAAAAGAAACGAAGGAAGTTCTGATCGCCAATGAACGTGGGGTTGACCACCGAGGAACCACTGTATCGTGCAGAATCTGAACACCACCGTGCGCATACTGACCCAAGATCATCCTCCACGACCGCAACTTTTCCATACTTCTTCTCACCACTGCCATACCACCACTTTATTTTTTACAGTGTTGGTCCCGAAACTCGACTCCGGAACTGTCCTAATTAGGAGAAGGTTCCTAACCCCTAAGCATTGAAAGCTATTGTTCGGCAACGTTTCTTCAGTTATACATAACATTTGCGTGTAGCTAGTAAATATAGGTTGATAACATTTTCATCTTAATTTTATTTGCATAAAATGCCATCAATTTTTGTTTACTTCTAGGAACAAAGCAATCAAACTCCTTTTTAAAAACTGTTAAATATACTTATAAGGCACAAAAATACTTTTTATCGTCTTGGCATGCAATTTGGTAAATTTTAAATTCTGCTAAATGTACTTGTATTTTGCTTTGATTACAAAACAGTGCTGCCAAACTTTGGTTACTCCACTACACCCGTCTAATACCTGTTACAGAACTCAACGATGTTAAATACAGCCATAATTCTATTAACCATAATTGAAAACAAAGGGCAACTTTTTCAAGATAGTGGATTTGAAGATTGTCATGTCATAGTATTTGACAATGAAATACAAGTAAACGGAAAGGTACTAGATCCCGACTTATTTAAAAATATTCGAACAGCACGCTTTTCAACGTTAATGTATCCGATGAACTTTAAACCGATAAATTTAACACTAAACCGGATTAAATCAAATTTCCACCATCGCCATCAAAATTGTCAAGTACTATACTTTCTCAACCATTTCGACATCGAATACTGCAGCACGTTTCAACCGCTGCGTTGGCTTTTGCTGTCTGCTACGGTCGCTATACCTATCATATCTGGGCCACAACCTTAACACATGAAATACCCTATGTTATAAACAAAACCAGTAACCTTGCCTTATGCACATACGGAAATAATAAACCACTTGATACGTTTGCTTTCTTGGAACCCTACCTCTCTGAATTCTTTACTTATGAACTGTTTTTCAGAATACATGAAGTCGAAATTATTTCAAAGTGACCAGCTCCTTGCACTACGTCAATTCGGTCTAACGCAATTATTTCAGAGAGGAAACTTAAACAACCTCTGATACTCGGAAACAAAACTGTACAAACACTTCGTAAGCATTTCGGCTTGCAAAGCAGAACCATACTGCTGGAGCAATGTGCAATGCAATGGTCATACCAGGTCGACCTAATGAACAATGTCGCCGGAATTACGAATGTCGGAAATCATATAAATAGTTTTGGGTATGACAAGAACGAATCCCTTCCGCCATAAATTCGTATCATGGAAACTGTTCTGGGCACAATAAAACGCTTGCCAAAATAAAACATTAAGTTTTTTGCAACGTGTCTGACCCAAACGCGGCGTTGGCAAATCGTCAAATCAAGTTCTTATCCTCTTTTAAAATACGGAGGTTTCTTTCGCATACTACCATATAGCAGATTTTACACCCTAGAACAAGTTTCTTTTAATTTAATCACTTGTGCAGGTAAAAAAACCTATTTGTCCTTTTTTGGGTTTCTAAAACCATTTCCATTTCAAATTTGGATTGCTTCTCTCTCAGCTGTCTTTACATTTATCATATTTTTGCACATTGTTAATCGTATGTTTAAACTAAGTGAAGCTCCTGGATTTCTAGTTCTAAAAATTTTAGGTCGGCTTAATGGAGTAAAAATTTTATTATCTCTATTTTTGCTCTTTGTCATGATGCTTTTGAATTTGTATCGAGGAGAAGTAACCACAAATTTAACAAGACCATTTCCAACTACTAACTTGCAGAGTATTTCAGAAAGCATAGCAAAAAACTACAAGATTTACATACCAACTGATCTCAAGGCTACGCGTAACAAAATTCCTGAGGAAATGCATCCAACAACGCAAAGGCGTTGGACGTACTTGCATGGGGTTTGCGGAACGCAAGTAAATTTTTTGAAAGCAATCATTATCAATCTTGACCTAACTATGAGAAACTACTGGAACCATACCCCAGTGGAAATGAAAAATTCAAAACTGATCAATAGCATTATTCCCTTGCTGCGCGAATCAGTAAATGGAAGCAAGTCCTTTGCTTTGGAGCTACTGAAATGTGAAGGAATTTTTGCTGACGAGTCACTACAGCTTGATAACGAGTTGGTAAAATTGGTCAAAAATTGGTCAGAAACTGCCTCAGGATTGTACAATGGAAATGACAAATACATGCAGCATGTGAGTTTCTGGATAATGGGTGGTCTATTGTTTGACAAAATGAATGTTATACACAATAGGTTTGAAAGTCTGAGGCATTCTGGCTTGTTCGATTTATTTAACAAAGGAGCTGGAACAGAATTATAGAAGGTCCATCATGCTACAAAAAGGCATCTGAGTATTCAAAATAGAGAGGCGCGAAGCTTCAAAAAACTAACAATAAAGAGTAGCCTACTGCTTGGAACATTTATACTTTGATACTTTGTTTCGGGTATGTTGCACTCTGTGTGGCAGCCATTGCATTTGAAGTGTGTAGGCATTCGGTTAGAACATGGGGCCAGATTGTGTTTTAGGAAATTATCGTCACTGTGTGTGGTGGTGTCGGGTAGTTTTAATTGCCACATATATATGAAATATATAGTAGTCAATCAACAATTTAAAGCTGCCCAATAAATATTTTGCATACTGTATAATAAAATTAATGAATTTTCACAATAAGTATATTGCCATTTATCAATAAAATGATTGATTGATTGAATAAGTATATTTACATAAATGTTTAACTTTGTTTTAATTTTGTTTACTGTTTGCATGTCCCAGAAGATAGGCAACCGCTGTTAATTGTAAACTAGCAAAAACCTAGAATTTTTTTCCGGCGAGGAGGTTATTTACGGGTTGTGATTTGGTTTCCCCCTGATCCATGGAGCGCTTTAGCTATTTCCGGACCCTCCTAATTATTTTATTGTCTACTTCTGGAAGTTTTTGTGTGTTTTGAAGTACATCGAGCCTTAAAATGCAATTTTTTGTGTAGTTTTAACGTGAAATTGTTATGTTCAGAAGGATTTTAATTTAGCGTGAACAATGCCAGCGACGTCTCTCGTCTGTGAGTAGAAATGGACGGACGCGAAAAAATTGTGCGGCCATAAAAATAGGCAAGTACTGTGGAGAATGTGGAGAGCAAGGACAAAATTAAGCATTGTAACTACAGTAGTAATTTGCCGTTTCCCAGGTTGAATTTTATTCAATCTCTGCTGAAATCTGTTAAATCTAATGGAAAAGGTAAATAAAACGTGGCTATTGAAACATGTCGTTTGGTATGTAAAATAAATTTATTTGATTTGGCGCTAAACGTGATTGTAAATGTGTTTAATGGAAAACATAACTATAGTTATTATTTTTACACTATATTTTATTTTAAACGTAATAAATCATTTTAAATAACAGATGAGCTTTATGTAAAATGGAATATAGCATATAACGTTTCATTCAATATTAGCAATTTTATTTGCAATAAAAAATCATTACAGCTTTTTACTTATATGCTCAAGAGACACTTAATTTTTTACAGTAAAAGAAAAAACCAAAAGTTTATGATTTAGAAAATGAAGCAGGTCGGCTATTCCGCTGGTTGCATAACGTATTTACCCAGCATGTATGTTAATGTAGCGGATATTTCTACCCAACTCCAGGAACTCCTTAGTTGGACTTAATCAATCTGCATATGCAAATTTTCCAGATAAGCTAACAGTCGAGAGAATACTCCGTTGCGGAGTGATTTCATCTCTTCTTCCAACTCTGGAGCGTGGACGCTTATCGTCCCATGGCACTTTTTTATATAAGGAACAGACGTCCTAGCCAACTGGACTTCACGACCCTTCAAATATCCTTTATCCATGTTATGTTTTCTGTTTGTACCATAATCGAATGATTTTAATATAAAGTAATATATGAAGTCTCATTTTTAACGCGAAATACAATTAACAAATATCATAACAGAATCCAAAATTTTGAGCTTGCAAAACTCTTTAATTACCCGTATTTTTAACAATAAATAATGAGTTTTTACTTTCAAGGTTATGAAATTATGAATTGTATAATTACTGAGCAAATCGTAGTTTGATTTATTCAAGCGGAGCTGTATTACCTAAACTTTGTTTCATTCTGCAAGACTTATGAAAGTTGAAAACTTGGGTAATTTGTTAAATACCATAACTACCTTTGTCGAACGATACCACATTTCAAAGTTTGAAATAATTTATTCATACTTATGAACATTTGGTTCATACCTCGAATAGATCCAAACCATTTAATTATTTTCGTTACGTCTAAATTTCCATACAAAACTGGCTTGAAGCCGCTCTTCACACAGAAGTTTGCTTTTGATAAAACATACATATAAATTCCAACTCAGCTATTAACCGTTGTCATCATAACCTTTTCAAAATTATAGCATGATTTCACTCGATTGAACTATCTAATACGTTTTATTCAGTCAAATGATGCCGAGCGGTAAATTGTTGCATGTCTTACTTTTAGTAATGTTCAGAATTGAGGAGGGAAGCATGACTTTTATAAATTTAAGCCCGTTTCTTCATCATGCAAGTCATTGTTTCGTTCAAGTAATTTTTGGGCAAAACTTTGATTTTATCTCAATCTATACTCCTATTTCTGTTTCATCACAAGGATTCAAGTACCTTGACAAGTCTGAGAGTTGCAAACCCAGTGCGAATCGAACCGGAACGCTTGGAAATGTTAAATCAGGAATTTGTGACTTTGTATTACGTAATTACCATACAAAGGTAAACTGTTTGGCAGTAAGCCTTGTTTATATCTCTGATATAAAAATCGCTTATTCTTATGTCGATGAAAACTGGATTCGACCTGACTACGCTGACCTTCAGTTTGAAACTTATTCTAAACTGCGACCACATAAAATTCCCCTGTTGCAACCAAAGATTTTGGTTTCAAATGTATATTTTCAACAGATACTTCCAAAACATTGGCAAATAAGTCGTAGTTGGCTGGACCGTTCAAAGTTTGCAAGACTTTATTTACACATATATTTGTATATACCTTACATTGTGTATCAAGTTGACCCAGCCGAAATTTCGCAAGAGCGTATCTCAGTCTCATTAATCCTTAATTTACCACTTTACGGAAGTTTGAAACGGTTTTTTCTTGAATCTAGGCAAATATCTTTGACAGAAGGTAAACATTTAAATTTGTAAAATGACACTACACATTGTCTTTCACTCAAAGTTAAACATTATTGATAATCAATTGCTGAAATGAAAAATTAATTGTTACCATCTTAATACAGTAACTAAGTGGCTATGCATTGAAGCAGAAATGTGCGACAGCACATGAGAACAATTAGAACAATCGAGTTGTGTAATATCGTACAGATGCATAGAGCGTGTTGGGTTTTAGTAATACAAAGTAACGCTGAAATAGGTTACGGTATTCGCAGACCGATAATTCAAAAAAGTTATAATTTGATTTCTGTTTTCAAAGTACTAAAATGTCCGAAATTTTGAAGATAAATATCCCAAAATTTGTCAAAACAAAGATTTTGTCATTATCAACACACAGTAAAATTACATTTTAGATGGGTTGTGCAAACTTGTAAATATTTTGCAAAATTTTGCTAACTGAGCACCAATTCAGAACTTTAGATCAATGCCTATCACTTTAACTATCACTTTATCATATTGCTTTGGCACGTTTGAGGTTTTGGCGGTCATTTGCTCTTACGCGCAGTATTGCCGGCTGATATGAATTTCGCGCCGTTTTGGGAGAAAGCAAGAACCAGTTTTTTAAAAATACAGGGTATATTTAAAGTAATAAAATTACTTCAGTTTTTGTAACAAAACTATAAAGAAAGTATTGAAAATAAACAAATTCTTTTTTAAATACCGTAACTACTAATTATTTGAACAATTTTCCATAATTAAACTTTAAATTTTTGTATACGTAACAATTCTAATAAATAACAAAATTTTACACGCGCTCAGTTGAGTTGGAAACAAATTAACATACTTGCAAATATTGTTTCTCCTTTGACAATAATACAATGAATAATCGATGCGAAAGGATTGATGTGCCGATTGAGGTAATACCGCATAACAATTTAAAAAGTAACGAGTTTTTTAAATGTGAAATTCTAAAAAATGGCCACGTGTGGAGGACATTTCGAGATACTTAAAACTGTCGCACAAACGTTGAGGCAAAGGAAATAAGGATTTAGTTTATGAGTAGCGCGCAAGTATACATCACATAATTATACTCAAGTTTTAATGTTATTACAGGTTTGACAGGTCAGGAACTCAAAATTCATCATAAGAAAATTTCCAGACAACTTCAAATAAGCACAATCAGTAGCATTGGAGGGAATTCGATAGACTTTCAATTGATTCCATTATTTGCAACGTTTCTGACTTCATCGTTTAATACAACATTGGTCCAGAAGTCTCTAAATGACGAAGGTCGTAACCCAACTAAGGATTTCTTGTTTACAGCTAAGGAAGTTGCACTTTCTAACGTCCAAGCTATTACAAGCACTCAACTAATTCTTCCTCTAAGGCACAAACGTTTTGAATTCGTCAGCTGTAGCGGGTTGCGCAGCTTTGTTTCCTTTAGTGGGTATTTTCAACCGTTTCAGCCGTACGTCTGGCTTAACATTTTGCTCCTATTTGCTTTGGCATCCGCAATTTTTGGAATTTGGTTTCATTTGAAAAGTATTCCTGACTCGATCTGGATGTATCAAATGTCATACTTGCTGGAAAATTCGTACGAAGATAGTAAATTACTTACAAGATTTTGGAACTTTAAATTCTTTTCTATTGCCTACCTATTTGCGAGCCTCATTCTACCAAATGTATACAAAGGAATTTTAATTGAGGACCTAGTTCAACCTACCCAACAAACAGGAGTGCAGTCACTAAAAGAGGCTCTTCAGAAAGGATACAAAATTTACTTTGAACAGACACCTTCACCTATTCTGAAACTTTGCTGCGGGAAACCGAAAGGCTTAGATTTCATTTTAAGTGCTAATCCATATCTGGATGCACCTGCTTGTGGTGACATGTTTGTCCACTCGCGCTTGGGTTACCTACTTGGGATGAGCAATGTAGAACTGGAGGCCAAATATTACATGCACTATAACAATTATGGCGGAAGGAAGAAAATTCCAGAAGTTGTGGAAAATTTTACCGAGGGCCAGAAATTTTTGAAACTTATACAAGCTTTTGATCCTCCTCCATGCAAATCCACAGCACTTACTCAGGTTCTTAAATGTAAGAAATCCATGCTTATTTCGGAAGACTATGAAATTGAGACCTTGATGAAAGATGCTGAGCATAGAAGAGAATCCTACAAAGGCATTTATAATGTTCCCGACAAGACGCATCAAATCGAAGAGCAGTTGGTTGGATTTGCAATTGACGCGATAACAATCGAACAGGAAACATTTACGCGCTCAGCTCGTACATTCGTTGAATCCGGAGTATATACACATAAGCATAAACTTGGCATATTCAGCAACACCTTGAAGTTGCTGGTAGGTAGAAGAGGGGAATGGAAGTCCAATGTATTTGCACCTTTGGATTTTAAGACGAGAATTGGCGTAACATTTTATGTTTACTTTATTTGCACATTTCTAAGTTTGACATCTTGCTTGTTGGAAAAATTATATCATTCCAATTCTGCAGAAGTTGAAATACTTTAATAACTAACGTATTCACCATATCACTATTATGCTTAAAATTATCCACAAAATCGTTGGTTGACAAGGAAATCTCTCGCTTTTTACAGCAATTTTGTAGGCAAAGTATGTATTTGCATAAAAATTTTTCAAGTGGACTAAGCCTGCACAATGACGTTCTTAGGCACCTGGCCTGTGAAAAGCGAAGACACCAAACTTGCCAGATATTTTGTCACTATAAATTAGAAAGTGTCAATGTTGGATTTAACATTAAAACTTACAAACTTTGTAATCAAAATTGTATTGCGTGTTGGGCAGAAATCTATTTAACTTATTTATATTTATTTAAGTAAATAACATTCTTGTCATTAGAGTCCAACAACATTTAGTCTTAGCCAGCTTAGTCTTAGATTTTACAAAAAGTAGAATAATCTAAACTTTGTTAAATCTAATTAAAATTTATCTAGATTACGGTGTTTGGATGCATATCAATATTACGATTTTACCCTGCGCGTTTATTACGGACTGCGCGCTTATAAGGGACTGCGCGTTTAAATGGTATACAATATAATAAAATATGTATATATTATAATGTATTAATTAACTAAATGTACTATATTCGTTTTTCTGAAAACCTGATACCCGATTTGGTTTCTACAAAAATTAAGCTGTTTACAATAATTTTATGAAGCCCACGACTCTCAGTCCGAGAGGTTAGGACCCTTGTCCTTGCTTGGGTAGGTGCCGAGATTTAATCTCGGCACCCGCACAAAAAAGTGAGTGGTGTGGTTTTGGTGAGTGAAGGGTGTGATTGTGGCGGTATGCGAAAGACAGTGATTGGCCTCTGCCTAAGTGGATGCCCCTCGGTGGTCAAACCCCACGTTTACTGATCAGTGAAAAGCCCTTCGCTGACTTCTCAAAACTTCCCAGTCAACTCACAGGCCGATACCATCCTCCCCCACACACACAAGCATTAAGCATGTTGACCACTTCTCCCCAGCAACAATCAGGAGCCAATAAGGAAATTCAATTGAAAATTGTCAAATGTCAAGTTAAAAAACAATTGATATTGTTTTGACCACAGTTCTAATTATAATTTAATTCACTAATCGTTGATTGGTTAACTTTAATTAATTAAATTAACCATCGGAACAAATGGTATAAATATAACCTAACTTAATACTTAAATGTTTCAAGTAAAGGTGGGGGACAATTGAATTACTCAGAAATCTGGTTCCTCTAAAAGCTCGAAAGCTTACCTAAATCGCGGCCACAAACTACTGTTTCTTTAGTTGCCGTTGGTAAAGTTTTTGATTTTTTCGAAATTCTAAAAATACAAATTGCTGAACCATTTTTCCGAAACCGTATTCAACTCTTACTCGTAATGCTGGCATGTCCTATTAGCATAGAAGTTAACACAATTTGAAAATACACGTGTTAATCGAGAGTTAAGTATTGACCTTAATTTGTAATTTACATTTTATTATACTTCTTAGGACTTCACTTCAAAGGCAAAACGATAATTTAAGACCCAGTCGAGTAGTTCAACTATTTTTTTAATTATCTAACTGTATTTGAAAACGTATCTTAATAATTATTGTTAATCATAAGGTAATTAATAGACAAACAGTTAGGAATTTGCCTTGTAAGTTTTCAAAATCAACTTTGAATTCGCGTGTGCTTTTGTTGTGCTTTAAGTATGCGTAAAGTTAAGGCTAAGTAGAAATTTGGGAAGCTCAACATGTCTTACACAAAGCCTCCCCCTAAGCGCAAGCATTACATGCTTAAGTTAACGTTAGCGTTAGTGCTTATGTTTGGCGTGCTCAACTTGTCTATTTTTTGTGTTTTAAAACAGTTCCTATAACATATTTGGATTGCATCTCTCACTGCAGTCCTTGTATTCATCGTATTTTTGCACATAATTAAGCGCCCATTTGAACTAGACAAAGGTCCCGGATTTCTCGTTCTCAAAATTTTACTGGAGCAGGATTTGGTAATTTCAGAAAAACTTGGTCGCCGCAATTGTGTTAAACTACCGTTGTGCTTATTTTTGATGCTCGTGATTGTTCGTTGATTGATTGTTGTTTTGTTCGTCGTGATGCTGTCGAACTTGTATCGAGGAAAAGTGACCACTAATTTAACAAGACCTTTTCCGTCTGTAAACTTGCAACGTATTTCAGAAAGCTTAGCAAAGAATTAAAAAGTTTACATTTCAACTTACCTCAAAGTTACGCGTAACAAGATCCTCGACGAAACGCATCCAACAACGGTTAAGCGTTGCAAAAACGCAAAAAGTAAGGTTGGCAGTGGAAACCACTGAGCTAGCTAGGGCCTCTTACCAAAGAAGCTCAACCGAGTTCTAGGGATGGGCGTTTCCGTTTCGTTTCGTTTCCTCGAAGAAACGGAAACGGAAACGAAACGGGAAATCTGGAAACGG
>JAQFYP010002024.1:0-13692 GCA_034694865.1 Bilobella braunerae | reverse complement strand
GTGTACATTAAAATCCATATGTGAGAATCGGCTCCGGAGCTGCTGCTCCGGCTCCACTCTGGCTCCGGCTCCGGCTTTGGGGGTCGCTGGAGCCGCTCCATCTTGGCTCGGCTCCGGCTCCGGGGTAGGCCGGAGCCAAAGTTTAGCTCCGCTCCAGCTCCGGCTTCGGGGTGGAGCCGGAGCCGTGAAAGTCTAGCTGACTCTAAAACCTGCAATGGGACTGAAGGACAAAATTTTATTTGAAAATATATTGGGGCTACTAAACCATATGGAATCACAATTATCATAATTTTAACAGCGATTAGTACAAAGACAACTTGTTTCCCCATGATTTCAACTTAATGCCTTTCACGACAAAGTTTTAGGGAGTTAAGTCTGAAGGGATTTGGTTCAAATTACTTAAAACATAACATTCTTTTATTTGTAAGGCATGGTTCTGAGAATTTATGAGAAAGAAATGTCAGCTTTAATGTAGTGTGACATTTCACAAATGCAAACAAGGGACCGAAATTGGGTCTTTAAACTTCACCTCTCAACCTGTTCTCACCACAACTTATAATGTAATTCTAACAATTTTACACTTTTGAACGCGTAGAAATAAATTTACGAAATACTAAATACTAACATAATACTAATACAAACTCTCGTCTAGTGTTTGTAAACTTCATTTAGTTAGCCCAAAATTAGGCTTATTGCCCGTAGTGAAGCAAAATTGCTCCTTAAGTTAATTGATAAAAATTTTGTGAAACGTGAATTATTTTAACAAAGTTGTATTAAATTATTTAAAATGTCTAAGCACGCATTTCTAATACAAAAGCAACAAATTTTAAAATGTGCTGCCAAAAAGGTACAAACAGCGATTAGTTGCGTTTATAGTTAAGTGCGACAAAACAAAAATTTCCATAGAAATTGTCTGCGGTTCATGGGCAAACGTAACTAGAAAAGCAGAAACGTTTCCAACAAAATTGCGTGTAAAATTGAAATTAAATTTAAATATAGTAAATATAAAAAATATTGCTTTCCGAATAAAATGGACAATAAAAAATTGCGTTTTACATTGAATTCAACGATGCCTGCAACGAGCAACGATGAGAAGAGCGTAATAGCGAAAATTGAATCTCATTTACAATCATATAAAACAGAAAAAGGTATTTCCACTTTGCTACCAACCTTGGCCAAAAACATGGTTTCTGAACACAACGAAAAAGTTGCAATTTTTTATGGGAATTTTGAAAACGGAAAAAATGCAACGCATCAACTATTTGTTGCATGGACTGGCACTGGAATAAACATTTCAATCAAGCAAATCAGTCCGTTGTTTGACCCGAACGATAAAGTCAATAATGCACTTGCTGCGTTCAATTTCTACGCAACTTCGGCCTTGCCGTGCTCTGAGGAAAAATATGAGAATGGCACTGTAAGTTCTTTGAAAATAAGGTTATGATTGTAGTGTTGGCGTAACAGGCTAACTCAAATTGCTTAAATCAATCAATCGATTGTTTAGATGACATTTGGCGTCAACCTTAATCTGCACAAATTGTAGATTACACATGTGTAACAAAGTTTAAAACACATTAGTAGTTGCTGTAGTAATTGAGTTAAATGGCTTAAAAAAACTTTGGACAAAGTAAATTCACACATATATGCACTATTTGTGGCTTGATCAGTACCATTATTTTTGCGTAGGCTTTCTGAAGAAGAAATCTTTTGAACACAATTTATTGGAGCATTTAAATCAAGCAAGAAATTTATTTAACTCTATTTTATGTGTACATTAGGGATGGTATCGAAAGGAGAACATTCCTGACTTCCTTGTGGCTGCAATGGGCAGAATTATGGAAGACTACAAGAAATTTGTGCAGGACACAATTGCAGACTGGGAATTTGTGGAACATGAGAATTGTTTACAGAGAGCAGGACGCATAGCCACTGGAGCGCTCGATCCAGGTACTGCTCTCTACGAGCTCCTTGTGAAGCCAAAACCAGACGCAGCGAGTACATGCTCAATTTTTGTGACTTGTGTGGATGAGAGTTACGTTGAAGTTATTGATAAAGCTGAAATTTGATTCCGCTCCGGAATGGTCGTCAATGCTACTTTTAGTATAATTCGGCCTAATTTTCGTAATAACTTTCCACCACACATTCTTTACACTTCGAAAAATCAATTGTTCACTTTGAAATGCGTTTTACTGTCTTTATTTGGCATAAAGCTAACTTAGTTTTAAGCACAATAGGTTGTCTTGTTTGGTTCATAATTGAAAGCAGTTAATAAACAAAACAAAATCTTTATCAAATTGTATAGCAACTTGCGTTTCTAAGGTGCGGAATTTATGACAGGTATCATAAATTCTACCCTAATACATAAGATATTACTCGATTTTGCTAGACGGACCGGGAAGAGATTTTATCCACTTACCGCCTTCAGTTGCATATAAAAAACTAGCCGTAGTTGCCGCTTCGCGGCAACATTGTGCGGCTAGGCGGGTTCAATTCACCTACGTATTTAGACTCCAAGACAGACAAACTAAATAAAAGATGACTTTGAGATCAAGGGGTCATGTTTGGGTAAAGGGGGCCTCTGGTGTCATTGAGACCATCATAACTTTTCGTTTCATACAAAAGTAGGGTTTGAACTTGAAATGTGATTTTGAGGTCAAGGGGTCATTTAGTTTGGGGCCATAGAGGCTTTTTTTACTTCTTCCTTTGCGGCGATTTCGCCTGCATGCGCATGCGCAGGTAGAAAGGCCTCTTTTTTAAAGAACCCTTTTTCAGGCAGTGAACCCTTTTTTAAAAGAACCCTTTTTCAGGTAGTGAACCCTTTTTTAAAGGAACCCTTTTTCAGGTAGTGAACCCTTTTTTAAAGGAACCCTTTTTCAGGTAGTGAACCCTTTTTTAAAAGAACCCTGTTCAGGGAGTCGACCCTTTTTTAAAAGAACCCTTTTTCTGGTAGCGGACATACATCCTTATGTAGTAGATTCCCTAAATAGCTAAAACGTTCTAATTTGTAACGTTAAATTTAACAAATGTACATGATTGATTACAATTAGTGAACTTTGGAGGGGCGGCTAGGTCATTTGCCTTGATTTCAATCTGTAAAACGAACAAAAAACATGGTCGGTTCATTGCAAATACAGGTTACCCAATATTTAGATCATAACTATACCTTAAAGCTAACGTAATAGGTTAGACCAAAGGTTGGGATTAGCCTCCATTAGAAGACTGGTGACTGACTAACCTAAATCGTTTAGAAATAATCGCAGAGGGATTAATTTGCTTGGCCCATCTAAACCCTCCAACATAACCCTCTTCTAAAAAAACAGCGTTAGGTTAGTCACTGTAGAAATTATTTGATGATTTCAAAATTAGTAGTTAAGTTAAACAACTTACCTGACATTGGCCTTCATTAGGAGGCTATGGCAGTAACTAACCTAACATAACAATCCTAACGAATCAATCTGAGAAACAACAATTGGTTAATTAACTAATTACGGTAACTAATTTAGTTAGCTGCTTAAAATCAAGTGAGAATTAGATAGAACCAAAAAAATGAGTCAAAAAGACAGCTGAGAGGTCCTGCCCGCTCTGAATCCAGATTGGAAATGAAAGAGACGAAAAGCGAGAACCAATCAAAATTCAGAAACTTTTGGGTGTATTTTTGTTGGGCTGTTTCCACATGGGAAGAGTCCAGAGTAGTACAGTGCAGTAGTAGAAAGAGAAAAAGAGAACTTTGTCCTCACGTTTTTCTTCCCTTCCTCCCCTCTCCAAAAAATAAACTCTTATGGCACAAACATTTTCCTTCCGATATTAAGAGGATTTGAAAAATAGAACTAAGCACCTTCCGTTTTGTTCCGCTTTTTGTTTAAATTGAAAAATAGAGTTAGACACCTTCCGTTCTGTTCCTCTTTTGTTTAATTTAAAAAATAGAGTTCAATACCTTCCGTTTTGGTTTTGTTTAATTTAAAAAATAGACTTGGATTTAGCGTGGTACCTCGATAAACTAACCCCTGAACCAGATACTAAGTCAGATGAAATATTCGGCATTTATGGGGATTTGGCAAGCGTTGATCAAATACCATCACGTGTTGCTAAACTCAAAAATAATTCCAACTCCATGAACCGGGGTTATGTTTGGAATTTTTTTCCCGAAACAAAAAAAAAAGAATGGGGCGCGATAAAGGGATCAGTTCACGGCTGGCAGCCCCGTTTTCACAGGAATCCCTTTTCTTCTCAAAGGCTTACATTTAGTAGCTATAAATTTTAGTAGAAAGAAAACTTAATAAATTGTATTTAAAAAAAAAACATTTTGATTTATATTCCCAACCTTCCTTTACAACTTGACCATTAGCTCTGCGGGAAGGTCAATTAACGCTCATTTACCTTTAAGTTATTTTTATTTTTTGTTCAAAATTTTTTCAAAAAAATTAACACTTGACATTTTGCAAAACAGTTACGACATTTTCTACACTGACTGACAACGCCGCCGATAGGCGGCGTTACAAAGCTAGTTTACATCGATTTATACCGATAATCGATGTGTTACGACACAAGATTAGAAGTTTCAATTTAAGTAATTGCTAATTGAATACTTTTATTTTTATAAAATGTCTCAATTTAGCATGAAACTGTTACTAATGATTGACAATGTTTGTTACAGCGACTAGTTGTAACTTTCTTCAGGATTGCCTGAGGTTGAACTAGTAGTTAAGACTACTAGCTAGTTTCCAATATTGGATTCAAATCTCGCAGTAAACCGTTTACATTTTTTTTCTTTAAGGCCCTTTTTTATGCGTGAGCCTGGCGATTGCCCACCGCCCAAAGTCCGGTGAGGCGATTGTTAAAAAGCAATCAAAAAATTAGCCCAGTTATTAATAACATGTTACATCGGTATTCTAGAATTTTCAAAAATGCAAAAATTTAGTTTATATTTAGAAAGATTCTCATTTCCAACATATGTCCTTTTAAATCAGCTAAAACATGTCAAACACGTAATTAATTTTCTGCCATTGTTTTCTGTTACCAGCTAAATCCAATTGCCAATCGCTAGAATGACAGATGTTTGCGTTCTTAATTTTGAATGGCTAATTGTCTACCAGAACTTCACTAGAAGAACTAGGGAAATTTTGCCATATGTACTAAAATTGCAAAATAAAAATTTTTTTTTACAAAATTACAATAAATTATTTTTAAAATAAAATATTTTACAAAATAAATTACATACAACGAAAAAAATAATGACATTTTTCAAAAATTAATTTAAAGAAATCTAATTTTATCGTTTAATCGTTGGTTAATTCTTTTGGGATTTGATACTTCATACCAAATAAAGGGGAAAAATTCTTTTAGAATTTGCCGTTTTAACGTGTTTATTTGAAGTAATAAGCACTTAAAGCAGGGGGTGAGGAAATTCAAATAATTTAGTAAAACTCAAGAAGCATGTTTATTTTAAAGTTGTAATTGTTCTTTAGTCCAATAGAAAAATTCCACGTTAAAAATTGCAATTATAATTAAAGGCACTTTGCGGGCCTTGGTGAGGCTCAGGGTTCTATTTCACCAAGTTTTATTTTTACTTTTCAAAAATAGGTCCTGTGGATAATAGGTTAGCGACACTGATCTTAAAGTGACTTTGGCTTGAAAGAATCTTACCAGATTCATGTTTTTTTAATACTTTTGTACAGTTTTTTTTATAAGTGGGTAATAGTCCAACCTAGTCCTAGATTGAGTCTTAAAATCTATTTATTAAATTGCGGACAATAATTCACAAACGTCAACTCTTGAAAGTTGGCGTGTCTCACACATCAACGATATTTTTTATAATAATTTAGAAAAGGTTGTTGAATCGGATTTTGAACTCAGATTGAGCAATTGGCAATTGGCTGTAGATTGACCTCAAGAAAGAGAACTAGACAGTATGCTTCCGCAACACGTCATGTAGTTTGTTGGTATTGGCTTTTAAATGACATTAGAAGGTCAAATTTGTAACTTTGATTAATTTTCTGTTTTCTCTATAAAATTGTTTTGAAATTTACATAATAAAAAGCAATTTTGTTTCTATAAGGCGTCTACCCTCTACTTTACAACTTGTTCAGATAATAGGCATTAAAAGTTGCCAAAAATCAATCAAGTAAAAAAAATTAATTGATTATTAAGTAGCGTCTAGCTGCTTTATGGGAAGACTCAGTCTGTCCGTCTGTTTGCGCTATAACTCCCGAACGCGTTGATATTTTTGAAATCTGTTTACGGCAGAATTTCCCAAAAATCAATAGGGAGGTCAAGTTCGAACATGGGTTATAGGGGTCTGACCCTTCCCACTCATTTTGACCCCGGTTTTTTGGATTTTTTCATTTTTTGCATAAAACGGAAAGTTATGATGGTTCCAACACTCTAGGTGACCCTTGAACCTTTACCCTTAGGTGCCCTAATCCCCCAAAATGGCCCCCAAAACCGAAAATTCGGTTTTTTCGGATTTTTTTTTTTTTGCATAAAATTGAAAGTTATGATGGTTCCAACACTCTAGGTGACCCCTGACCCTTTGCCCTTAGGTGCCATACTCCCCAAAATGACCACCAAAACCGGAATTTCGGTGTGTTTGGTTCGAATTTGTGGAGTTTATTTGCGTTAGTTCAATACGCTACTTACGTTACGTGCGTTTACAACGGTTTATTTCTACAACCAATAGCAAACGTCTGAAAAGGTTGTGTAGAAGATATTGGTTCTTTAGCAATCAAATCCAAAAGAATCAAGCGCTATTAAAATACATTAGAAAAAAGTTTCGATTTTTGAACAGTTTGTGAAATTTGTAAACAGTAATAAATTTGTTGAAATCAGTGACCAGTGCAATACGATACTTGGTTATGTTCGTTTGCAACGGTTTATTGAAACCTCAAATTACTTGAATTTAGGCTGCTATATTACTTGAAATTTTTCAAAATCATCCACCCTAAATTGAGAAGATTCTGTAAGTCACAGAGTGAGTGAATGGAGCAAAAGTAAGTTTTTGCACTTTTGCATTTCTCCCTTTGCATAAGCCTCGCTCTCTCAGCCTCAGCATATGCAGAGAGAGAAAAAGTGCAAAGCTTACCATTGCATGGCAAAAGCACAAGGCGAGAACAGGAATGCGCATGTGCGAGCTTCTCATACTTTTCATCTCGCGCACAAAATTTCGCCATTTTTTTTTCAGGAAGGCTACGGGAAAGACTTTTTAAAAAACAGATTCGTTCTACTAATAACCCGAAGGGCTAGCGCAGGGCAGGGAGGCGATCCGTCCAGTCAGAAACGGACCCTGCGCTATTAATTAATAATCACAATCACAGTCATCGGTAATCATAATTATTTTGATGATTAACACAAATTCACATCGAACGAGACCCACTCCACCAACTCACCTTAATGCAACCTGGGAAAATACAGTGTAAGTATGCATCTTTGCAAAAAATTTAAACAAATAACAAATTTTCAATATACGCTTTTGTCCAAGTAGATGTATTCCGATACTTCATCATGGGTAGCAGAAGGATTGGCATTGAAAATCAAGGCAACGGCACCAGCATCATACGGCGCCGCTAGTCCCGGTTTGTGTACAAAACAAATTTGTTCCATTTGTACATGATGATTGTACGCGTACACCAGGGGCGACAATGTCTACAAAATTATGTGTTACAAACATCAAAAATTGCTAGACTGGTAATGATATTTATTATTAATAAATAATTAATTTAATTCATATTTATTATTATTTAGATTGTTATTATGCTTATATAGAATCCCCAACAATTTATGTATAATATGTTTATAAACATTTTTAAATAATTTATATTGTGTTATCGCAAGGCATAACTGCTAAAATTTTATTTCTAATTTAATGTGGCCGTGCGAACATTTGATGACTACAACAATGTAAAACAATGTTTTTGTTGAAGGAGTAGTTGCATTAGCGCCTTTAGCATGGCATTTTTGTCATGAATTAGGTTACAGTATTTACAACATGCTCTAGTTAATTAGCAAGAAGTTTTTTAATTTGCACAATTTATCAAACATGGTCGACATGCTTCTGCTTGTGCTGGATAGTAGGGGAGGGTGGTCTCGGACTGGGAGTTGACTTGGAAGTTCCGAGGACTGAAGCTAATGGAGTTTCTGCTGGGCAATGATCGTATCCCATTTTCAGCCTCCATTACCGCAACTTTCTACGCTTCCACTCACCACTACTACACCACCACTTTTTACTATGTTTTGTGCTCCCACCGAGATTCGATCCAGCAATATACCCAAGCTAGGACAAGGGTCCTAACCCCCCGGACTTCGGGCCGTGGGCCTCAATTTATCTTTACAATTCACTTAACTCTACGTTGACATTAAAAAAAATCGATTCTTCTCTAGTTTTGAATTTGTAACTAATCACAGTGTTTGTTTAATGTTTTTTTCAATACGCACCAAACTATCTCTACAGATTTTTGAGAAATTTGAGAAAATTTTAGTAAAAAGTAGAAACTAATTTTCAAAGGAAGAAAATCAACAAAATCCACTGGCCGGCAAAAAAGCTGGCCAGCCCTATAGCAACACAGTATTGGGCTAATCAGCTTAAAATTGAGCTGATCAACTTAAAATCAACAACGCATTGCTTACCAGCCCTAAATAAAAATCTAGTACTAATCAGATGAAAATCGAAGTTTTTCAACCCAAATTGATTTAGAAATGGTCAGCTTGATTTTCAGCTTCACGTCTTTAATGTCAACAAGACTTTCAGCCTAGTCAAAGTTTCTGCCAGCCAGTATTACAATTGGTCAGTCTGGTCAGAGTTTCTACTAGCTAGTGGTCAGCCAGCAGAAAAATAGCCGTATAGTGATCTAAATTCATTAAAATTTAGAAATTAGTTTTTTGATAAATTTGACGGTGATGATAAAGAATTTGAAAAAGAAGACTGTTTTACGGAATTATTTTTCACTCGTTTTTGTAATTATTCGGTTTTAAACCTAAATCTAAACCTAACCGAAACCTTAAAATCAACTAATTTGAACTAAAATTAGGTAACTTAAAAACTAAACTAAAAACTAAAAACAAAAATATTGCTCTTTTTTCATTTCCGGAGATATTTTTTCAGATTCAAGATCAACATTTTTGAATTAATACAAAAAAAAAATACCAAACATTTATGAATTGGTTCATTATACTGCTTATTTTACACAGCCTTACTATTACTTATTACTTACTTATTTTACACTTTTTAGCATTGGTCAGCCTGGTCAGCTTGGTCAGCAAATTAGGGTGGTCTTTGTTTATGTTCAGAATCATACCATGGTTGTCTTAATTATTTCACCGGAAAGTACTTCATGTGCATTAGTGGGCATAACTTGAATTTTTTTAGATCCATTTTCAAAAGTGTTTTCATATATTTGCGGAATAATGAAAGAAAAAATTTCTACACCATAAAAAAGCACACATACTAATATTGATGCGAGATATATTACAAATGTTGAAATAAATAAATTGCTCTCAATTGACACGCTCTCAAATCTGGCCTCGAGTTGTCTCTTTCTCCAGTTTTCTTTATGCGCCAGATACTTTTGCTCTAAAAAGTAAAATATCCCAGAATGAAGAATTGCTTGTATTTTGCCATGTATCCAGTTAAATTTATCCCACTGCATGCTCCCCACTGCCAAAGCCACTGGATGCGATAGTATAGTATCTCTTCCAAAATAGAGAGAACTTTTGTGTTTGTGATTGTCGCCTTGTTTTATTTTTGAATACACGTTGTTCAAGTGGTACTGAGTAGAAACAAATAACGTTTTGTTACATTCCAAAAGATGAGTTTCACCTGAATATGTGTTACTGAAATTGAAATATAAACTATCTATAAATACAGTAGAGCGTAATTTAGTCATATTACCTAGTATGTCTTCAGTGATAAACATAGCATTGATTTTGAGAGCCAGTATTGCATCCGATAAAAGTAGTAAAATGGTTCTATAAACGCTACGAAAGTTCCAGTTGTAGTCTTGCGGATACTTATCGGTAAACAATTGGCTCATCTCTTGCGCCACGGGTAGAATTATCTTATAGTTTGCATTTATTGCCTCTTCCAATGTTTCCAGTTTTGTTGTAGGTAATGGTGCTGTAACGTCCGTAGTGAGCTCACCTCGATACAAGTTGCTTACCAAGATGCTGATTGTTGTTATAAAAATTAACGTAAGATTTTCGTAGTTTGCACCTTTAAATTTTTTTGAACAGGTTACCGATTGTTCAAAAATTACCATTATAACAAAAAATATTGCGTTCTTCTTGTTTGAATTTTGTTTGGTTACGATACATAGCAATATGCTTAATGTAGCAAGACATGCTGCCAGTGATAGCCAAACTTTTGTGTCGAATGTATTCACCATTATGTGTAAGAAAATGTACGTTTCTCGACCATCGCAAGTTAAAAAAGAGTAGTGAACATTGCTCGTTAAGAACAGGTAACTGCCGTGTGTCATTGCTGGAGTTGTAACTAGATAGCTTGGATATGCACCAAAAAGAACATATGTGGGTGACATTTTGCGTAATAATGTGTAGGTTACGGGAATAGAATTTTTAGCTATTCTGGAACTATTATTAGCGTCATGTAAAGTTACCATTACGTCGTTTGTAAACTCTGCGTAACTCGAATCGGTGAAACCAAATTGGATGCCAGGCGAAGCAATTTTTGACACCACGCTTAGTTGCCAATTGAACTTACAATTGCGAAACCGATGTTGGTAGTACAGCTGCAGAAACTGATCAGAACTGTAAATTGTTTTTGTGCGAGATACTGAATGACATGGTAGCATTGTTTCAAGTACAAGTTCCGCAGTGCCAATTGTTGTTAACAGGTAATATTGAAGCACATTTACTACAATATCTGGAGGAGTGTGCTTTCTAGTCACCCATTGGTCGAGAAGTTGTGGTGAACTAAATATTATCAAAAGGTACATGTACTTCGAGTAGCAAAAAGCAAATTTAGAGACAACAGAATCTTGCCTGCAGGCAAAAAGCCAGGAGAATTTGCTTTTGACTTTTTCAATATGCTCTGTGCTTTTTGAAATGGTAACTGTAAGCACTACACCAGATATTCTAGAGTACTGCTTAAATTTGCCATAAATATTTTGACTAAAATTGTCTAGACTTGTTTTATGCTTACTATTCCTATTGTCTACAAAACGAAATGCCGGAATATTTAACATATTTATTCTAGTGCTAGATCCTTCTTCAATACTAATAAAGTAAAACGGGGCAAATGCGTCGATAATTTTTTTTTCGATAAAAGTGCCCATACTAGAGATACACATTAAATTCAGTAAAAGGAAGAACTCGCCGTACACGATAATATTGATATACATTATGTTTGCGTTTTTAATTACCTTTGCTTATTGAATTTATGAAAAAGTTCAAAATTCTGCTGCAAATATAACTACAATTAGTGAAAAAATACTGAGAAAAATTACTTTCACGGTTTCATGCTTAATTATATGCCCAAGTTGTAAATATTTTGTGATATTGATGCATTCCTTGGAGATAAACTTATACTTCAGTTCTCATTCATCATTCCAAAAAAAAATTGACAATATCAATGCTTGACGAAATATATATAAGAAAATTTACTGTTCAAACAGAACAGAATAAATTAGTATCACATAATTTGAGCAAATAGGTAGTGCACGGAAAAGTTAAAAAAATCAATTTTTACTATTACAAAAACCGTAACAATGGTCGCCTTTTTTTGTTCCGAGACTTATGCAACAAGTTAATTACATAAAAACATTTAAATAATTAATTTAATTTTAATTTAATTTAATTACATTTAAATAAAACAATGCAACTTTCAGTGAATAACTATGTAAAATAGGCAAATTAGCCAGGTCAATGAAAGAGGTTATTTAGATTGCTAAAAAGCAAAACCTACTTTAAATAATTACTATTGAACAAAATAAAATGCCAATGCCACTAATAGGCAAAAAAATGTTATTAAAAGTAGTGCTGCAATGAAAAAAATGTGTTAAATATTCGCCTTGTTTACATCGGTTGTTTCACTGTGATTGAATAGTAATCGATTCTTTGTTCTTATTAGCATCAAGCAGCTTCTGGGCCTAAAACCGATAGTAATTTACTTTTTCAATGTTCATATACAGGGTGTTTACTGAAGGCCGGATAAATTATTTGTTAATTTCCCCTAGTGACAACCAAGTTTGTTCGTTTTAATGCCGACAGCTGCACTGCCGTCGCTTTCAAAAATTTAAAAAAAATCTCAAATTGTTCCATTATGCGCTGAATGTGAAAATTGTGGACGTTTAAGAAATTAGATCAATGACAATGCTTTGGCTACTTGTTCATGTTTCCCAATCGAAACGTTTGGAGGCGACCCGGAACTGAGCGACAGATATTTTGTTAATAGCTGAGTGAGCCGGAGAAGGCTGGGTTGATGCAAAACAAAAGGGTGTACCATTGTATCCAGTATCCAGTACGCTCTATTGTGTTTTCGCCCATTCTATCCCTCGAAGGAAGGAAATGCATCCAACGTCGGATATTAAGTATCCGCCAGCAAATAAATGCAAACAGAAATTTTGCAATCCATGAACGCAACACGGTAAATACGGCCAAACAGATAGGGTTTTGTTTGTTTAGGTTTTGATTGGGGTACCGTTAGGCTTAAGGCATTCATGTTATAAAAAATGTCAAAGGTCATGTTTGAAAAAAATTTGGGACTTTGTGACACGTGGTTTGTGACTAGCGTGTCCCAGACGAACGTGTTGATCACATAAGCTATGACTCGGACTACAATGTCGAATTTCGGACTTATTCGTGTTTTATGAAACGAACAGTCTTGATGGATTAAGATCTAAAGTTATTATTCAAATTACATTACAACCCTTGATCCTTATTTAGATGACCCCCTAAATAACTCTCAAAACCAAAAAAAGCAAAGCGTTTTTAGTGTTTTGGCATGAAAGAGAATCTATTATGATTCCAATGAGCACACGTGATGTCAATAGCCATTGACTTCATAAACGCACTAAAACTCACTCCAAGCCAATATTTTTTACTTCTACATGTAAAAAAAAAGTTAATAATAAGCAGTTATAGAATTTGTTGGAATCAGTGACCAGTACAATACGCTACTTGGTTATGTTCGTTTGCAACGGTATATTTAAACCTCGAATTTCTTGAGTATAAGCTGCTTTATTTCTTGAAATTTTTCAAAATCATAATTAATAATCACAATCACAGCCATCAATTATCATAATTGTTTTGATGATTATCACAAATTCACGACGAATGAAGACCTACTCACCAACTCACCTTAATGCAAAATAATTAGAGTTTTCAAATTTCAACTTTCAACTAAATTTTATCTGCTTTAATTTTCGTGCGTTGAGTGGAATCAAAGCTGAATAAGCAGATAATCGACCATGTCCAACATGGTTATTTGGATATGTCGATTCTGGAATATCTCCACAATTCCCTCCAGTTTCGGCAACCTGTAAAAAATGCAGTATAAATATGTATTTTTGCCAAAACAAAAACTTCAGCAAAGACTTAAGCACAAATTTTGAATATATTTACCGAGTCTCTTGCGCCCATGTAGATGTATTCCGCCACTTCATCATTGGTAGCAGAGGGATCGGCACTGAAAATCAAGGCAGCAACACCAACAACATGCGGCGTCGCCATGCTAGTTCCGGTAAC
>JAQFYP010002023.1:0-13692 GCA_034694865.1 Bilobella braunerae | reverse complement strand
CCTTGCAGAATCGCAGGAACTGTTTAGCTTTGTTAGAGCCGCGTCCTGTGCAATGACTCTCTAAAGGGCGGCAAGAGGTAAGTAAAAGTTATTTTCCTTTAATTAACCTAAATCGTCCTATGAATCTTTATTGCATAGTTTTTTTTAGAATGCCGGCATTTTTAAGTTCTAAACATTTTTTTTAGGTCGTCAGAGGAATTTTCCAGTTTTTGAACAATATTTCCCAAGTTTTGAATACAAAATTAATGTATTTTACTTTTTGTACCAAATTTACACTTCTTATTGTAAGTTAATTTATTTTTATTCTTAACACCACTCAGAGTAAAAAATATATATTTTTTTTAATTTACTTTGAAGATAATGTGTAGATTTAAAAAATTAATGTGAATTAAAGCTAACGTGTGGCTTATTAAATTCAAGCAAATACTCGCACTTTCTCCATTTAAAAACATCCGTTAGCTAAGAAGAATTTATGACGCTTTCATTTTTTTTTTACCTTACTTTTGGGATCTCAAACCCAAATTCATTTTTTTTATATAGAAATTCCGAGATTAGAAGGCCAGCAAACCCTTCATTGTTCCCTCATTATGACGTCCTTGGTCACATTTTTTATACAGAGCCTTTCAGAAATAGTGCTCATATGATATAAGCAGATCTAAAACTTATTTCAATGGAAGTGGTGAAAGTCACACGCGTGACACTTTTGAAGGTCTTGGCAATATCTTCAAGTGTGACTTGAAAACTTCATTACGTTTGAAATTACGCCATTTATGAAAGCTCGGTATGTGACATAAATTGTTAAAACAATACTTGGAGGGTGTGATATGCTTCTCCGTTTTGTGGTTACATTTTATTAGGTGAAAATTTTACATAAGACTTTCACGAAGATGGAAATGAAAGAGAAAGTGAGATTTTTGAAAAATTCCCAAGTCACATGTTTTGAACGGTCCATACCTAAAATAGCACAAATATCACTATCAAAACATTTAGAATTGCGTGTACTTCTTAAAGCCTCAGCAAATTAATTCATAATAAACCTAAACGTTCTTTCTTAAGTAAACTTAACTGAAATACAAAGTTTATTTCAAAATTCAATTTCATTCTTAGTGGAAGCGTTGATATCTAACCTTAAAGACGAAAATTGTCTGCAAATATTCACATTTTACTTTAGTTGGCTTTGCAGTTGTGAATCTTGAAATATAAAATCTTACTGTAATGTTTGCAGTTTTACTTCACATAGCCAAACCAGCCAGTTCAACTTTCACATTTGTCAATCTTTAGTCACAGTTCAGGCACATTAGCCACAAAGAATTCGTAGAAAAACAAAGGAATAGCTGAAAATAACTGCTCTGACTCAACGACACCGGATAAGCGTCACTTGAGTCACTTAAGTACTATTTCTCAACCGTAGTTGATACTTGAGCTCAAAGTGGGTGTGACCAGGAATATCTCAAAGATCAAAAGATGCAGAATTCCGTGATTTGGAGCAATTGGATTCATAGAATCATTTTACAAAGGACTTCAACTACAACCTGTGTTTCACGACCATTCAAAAATATTGCCGAAGCGAAAATTACAGTTATTTGTACAGTGTTTGAACAGCATTGTCTTTCAAGACAGTTCCAAGAAGGGATATCAAATTTACGACAATGAATCAGGTGTTCTAAAAAACTGAAGTTACATGAAGCGCACGATTCTAAAAACTGTTTCATGTTTCATGTTTCATTATGTTCAAATACTGTTTTCATTTTATTTTAAAATAGTACTTGTTGAAATAGTACACAAGATTTTGGAAATAAACTTGCAACAAAGAATATTTGTAAAATGAAAGTTGTTGACAAATTGTAAAAATTTAAAACAGCATTATTTGAAAAATGTTCTGCTCTACATTTTAAGAGAATTACCAGTTTTTCTAAAAAACGACTGTTTTAACAGATTCGTTAGTTGTTCTAAACATCTTTTGAACAGTCGTCAGTGCTTTTTGAGCTGCTGTTTTAACAAAGTCGCCAGTTGTTCTTAACATCTTTTGAACAGTCGCCAGTGCTTTTTGAACAACCGTTTGAGCAGAGTCGTTAGTTGTTCTAAGCATCTTTTGAACAGTCATCAGTGCTTTTTGAACAACTCTTGTCAATTGACACACCCAAAAAAGTCAAGAGGAACAATCAGCAAGAATGTCAGCTGTTGCAACAGAGCCCCATCAAATTGCAAGAAAGTATGAAGCTGAAATAAAAGAACTTAAGGCTTTCCTTCACAACCAACAGAAAACCATTTCTGACCTCCTTACTAAAGTTACTATTTTAACCGAAGCAGTGACATCACTCCAAATACACTCTACTAGGAAGAACTTAATTGTCTACGGCATTCCAGAAGAGGATGACGACGTTGCCGATGGAAATGCACTTGGCCAAAAGATCAAGGATATCTTCAGTGATGATCTGGACATATGGAATCACCCCAAAGCCAACGAATTATTGGGACTAAGGACTGACCAAACAAGAATAGGCAAAACCCAATCAAACGGCAGACCCAGACCGGTTAGAGTCGAGATTCAGGAACACTCACACAAATCAATTATATGGGACCAAAGGCGGAACCTTAAAGGCACGCCATACGCTATTAGTGAAGATCTTCCTCTTGCTGTCAGGGTAGAAAGAGCCAAGAAACGCAAAGAACGAAAAACAAACCTGGAAGAAAACCCGCCTCGACCACCAACTCAACCTCTACCCTATGGACAAAACGAAACAAAAGATTCGGATTCGGATTTACCTACAGCAAGCTCACTGACCTCACCTAATCCGCGCCCAGCAGACCACAAAATAAATACGGCCAGAAGAACTAAGAAATGGAACGTTAACAAATTCAGAATGAACGAATCGACATCCTAAGTTAAAAATCTTAACACTTCAACATTTGCTCATAATTTTAACATTTAACATTTATTCATAATTTTAAGTTTAATTTTACCTAACTTCTTTTTGAACCTCTGAGATCAGACTGTAACCCTAGTTACCACCTAACACATTACAACATACTACTACTATTATATGACACTTAACAAAAATTTTTGAATTAATCAATCTACGACTTGTTGACGATAGCCCTGCTAAATGTCAAATAAACGAAGCACAAATCTCTACATTTTAAAATAACATAAATCAGATAGACTCGCCTCTTGTTTCAAAGATTGAAAACAATTTCTTTAAAAAAAAATATATTATTTTTATAATATTCGATAAACAAACTTATATTACTTACGAAGCATGCTGTATCTCAGACCTGCAAAAACGGAAAAATAGTACGGTCAAAAATAATTAAATTTACAACGGCGTTAAGCTAACTAGAAAAAATTTCCTTTAAGCCTTACAGCAAAGACACATGTTTTAAACCCGTTGGCTGAAATGGATTCATTAGGAAAAGTCATTTGAATTTTTAGAAATTAAGCTCCTCCTCAAAACTTTTATCAAAATTGAGTTCTTACAGCCCCGGAAAGAGAAAGTTTTTAGATGTAAGAATGGATTTTGAAAATTTGAGTTGGAGAAAGTTGGTTGGGGAAAGCATAGTATAATGATGGAAGTGAAGTTGCGAAAGTCAACAAATTAAACCAATTAGGCTTCGCATGTGTCTTCCTTGTGTCTTCTTTTTTGAAACACGAGGAAGTTCCCTTGGGAAGCATAAATGTGTCAACTGAAACCACAAGCAATTCATTCCAGGACACCTTCCTGGACAAGGCGAAGGACAACTTTTTCCGGGACAGTGACAATTTTTGTCCAGAAGAGAAAGTGGGACAAGTGTGGCCGTTGTGCCTCTGTCTAATGCCGAGGCAGCACTGGAAGCCCATTAAATTTCCAAAAACAAATTCATCATTCTCATTGGTCAGTCTCTTCCAGCCATTCCTCTCCTTCCAGCTGCTTCTTCATTGTTATCGCTACAATATGCTTCCCTTCCCAAAAATGAAATACGATTTTCTCTCCTTCGTATATCGAAATAACCTTATTTCTATTTTCACTTCTTTTCCAGATTCATTATGTATTATTTTCTACTCTCCTCTAAACTTTTTGTGAAAAAAAGAAGCTTACATAATGATTGAAGTAAAAAATTTTAAAATTTTCCGAAAAAAATGTTTTAAAAGATTTGGAGTATTTTTTGCAAAATTTTACAAGAAAAGAAGGCTCAATGACCAGTTTGGATAAAATGTGAAACTCTTGTGATAAATGCAATTCAAAAATTGACTATTGTTGTAACTGCAGCGTGACAAAGCGCAAAATTTCCGCCTTGCGTTAATTTATTTACTGAACGGGAACAGCTCTGAAACCACGCAGAATCAGCGTGCTTAGAAAGAAGAATCGCTCAAGCGTCAGATCTGACGCTGAAACGCACACGTAACCAGAATTGATGTCTTCATTAGGTTAACACTTGCATCTACGAGTAACAAAGAATGAGGGAAATTCAAACAGATTCTAATTTTAGATGGAGCTCTTCTGATAAAAAAAAACTCAAAAATGTCCCCTAATGACATAAAACTTAAAATAAAATATTGAGATCTTCGTCAAAACGTTCTATTGATATGCTTTCAAAAGCAAAACTTTTCTAATCTCAAATGTTCAGTATCTGAAAGCAATGTTTGTTTGTTTTGCTTTGTCTAATTTTCAAATCTAAACAATTTGTTTTTGTTCCTTCACCTTTTTGTCGATTGACAAAGATTAGGCTTTTGATTAAACTTTTGACTTTTGTGGATTTTAGAAAAGAATAATTGTTTTTTTGTAAAAACTGATGCGATGCCGTTCTGAATTTAGAATCCAGAGAAAGTTGAAAGTGAAAGCATTTTGAGAGGTGTTGGCTTCTGCTTGGGCGATGACAGCCTTGTTTGGGCCATTTATCCAACATTTTGTCACATGATAATTGGAGCATGAACAAGAAGTCGACCAACTTTATGCACAAAATTTTCAAACAAGAAGAAAACGCCTCTGCCACAATTTTCACCACACACTTTCGTAAACTCACTGTCAAGCAAATTTTTGCGTTTTAGAAAATGATGCCAATAGAAGGCGAAAATTGCGCTTTTACCAACTTTCCCATATTTCTCAAAATGACGAATTTTTTTTAAAATGTTAATTTAAGAAAATATTTAATGAAAACAATTAAATGATAATTCAAAATAAAAATTATACGAAAACAGGAATCCGTCGGTTTTTCTACATTTTTTGCATTTTCAAGATTTCAAAAAAATCGCTCAGATGTCGGAAAGCATTCTTGTTTTCCCGTGTACAAGGATCGACTCAAAAATTCTGATGTGCACCAAAAATGATGTCAATCAAACGGTGGCTCTCATTTTCAACAGTTTAGTTTGGCTAATATCTGCATTTAAAAACCCAATTACTGAACAATACAAAAATAATTTGCCCATACGAACTAGTCAAACTACTTTTGAAACAGGGCTGTAACATCGTATCTGTATGGCATGGAAGTCATTCAAACTGAAAAAGAAACAAACGTAGTAAAACAGATACTAACAAAGTAGCGAATAACTTTTTAATACGCATTTCAGAGATATTGGAATTCTCCTGAGGAGCTTTGCACTTGAAATAGTGTATAGCATTTTTTTTTTATATAATTGTGACCTGAGGCGATAGCGAAACTTAGCGAAACTTGTACATTGTATTTTCGTTTGCCGAAAAAGTAACAAATCTACGTTCAAGTCAGAGAAAGTAGAATATTATTCTGTACAGGGGAAAGCTTGCTTACCAATTCGGAATGGGTTAAAAAAAATTAAAATTCTCGGGCGGGTTTATTTCTGGGAGAAAGCAACATGCACAGAAAAATAATATGATGTCCTTAACGCCCCTATTTTTTCTTTTAGAGTTTTTCTTTTGTGCGGTACATAATAAACGGTCTGTACATACAAAACGAGAGGGAGACCTCCAACGATATTTTCATTTCGCAGTTGAATTTACTTTCACTTTCTCTGTGACCGTTTTGGTCCAACAACGTCTTGATCCAATTCTACTCGACTTAAAGAAATTTCTTTTTGACCCACTTCCAAAATCACAAGGACCCACAATTTTTTAAATTGTAATTCGATTGTCAAGGCACATGCAATTTGGAACATTCAAATGATAGGGAAAATTAATTTTTCAAAATTGAGTTTCCGAGAAAACGATTATCAACATCATTTTGAATAACCTTGAGAAAAGCCAAAGGTAAAACTATTTGCCCTCTTTTCCTGTCTCCAAAATACGTGACTTTGTTCGGAAATCCTATAAATGATCCACTTTCACCAAAAAATTTCTTGTAGCAAGCAAACCTTCTCCTTTTCTTCATTTCCAAGAAACTTCAGTTTCCGTTCCCCTTGATCTACTTTTGAATCTGAAAACATTATACTTTCTGTATTTGGAGGTGGGAGAAAAATTCTTTCTCCAGAAAATTCTCCAGGAAAAAAGTGAAGGGTCGCTGGAGTTTTGTGGATTGATTGAAATCGGTTTAAATTACGGAGCAATTTGGGTCGAGTACTTTGAGACAAGGAGCTTTTAACCTCTTTTTTTTTCTTGGGCGAAAGAAAGGGAAGAAAACCGTGTTTTTTTGGCCATGGTAACGGATCCAGAAGATTTTGAAAATTTTGACCTTTCGACCTTTCTACGCGAAGCGAACGCTGAAGGCGATTTTGCGTAGGCTGTATTGATTGCAGGGTCCTAAATGCAATATACCTATAAATCCAGGCTATTTATCAATGCTAATCTGCTAAAGGACTCTCATCAAGCGATCAGGAAAAGTGTGTGAACGTCTTCGCCTCAAAATAAGTTCATCAACACGAACACTTTTTGTATTAATTTTTTTTTTACCATAAGCTCAAAATTTGGAGAAAGTCTTTGCCTCTAAAAAATTATTTCTCATACTTTTCAAAAGAGTATTCTTTTCAAATTGTTGCTGACTTTTCTTTGCTCCAAAATAAAGTATTATTAATTTATGAATTCAAAATTTTTTTAATCCTTTTCTTCTATTTCAATGCTTAATTTTAAAGAAGATTCCTGAACACTTTCTAGTTGTTTGTTGTCTTTCAATTTTACACCTGAAAAATCAATTAATCAAATTCTTAAGAGTAGTTATGTTTGCAAAATTGCAATTAAACGTTTAAATTTGTAGTTTTGTGTGCTGTGTGGCAGTGTTTGCATTGAAAGCATCTTCAGCTTGAGTTTCATTTTTTTAAATCTTGCGCTGACAAACTATTTTAAAATTCAGTGCTGATACAAAATTAGCTTGAAGTTGACGTTAAAGTTAGTTAAAATTTTTAGTAATCCAACTTAAGTTAAAATTAATTTGCTAAACAATTTTGAGTATTTTCAAAAGTTTCGAAGTCATTCAGTTCAACACATGTTGAAATCATAGGAATTTAATGTAAATATAGTTCGGTGGTCCTAGTCCTTTGTGTATTAGCTGCACATTCAATTTTTATTTGATTCAATTTCTAGCATGAGAAAACAGCTTTCGACCTTTCTACGCGAGTCGAACTACATTTGATATTATTTATATATCAAACCTTTTTAGAATATTTGTACTACTTTTTCAAACAAAAAAAATGCAAACATTCTTGACAGTATTCACCTCAAAACATTCTTAGGATTGCCAAACAAGCCCGTCTTATGTTGAAAGAACCCTGAATTGACCCACTTCAAGTTGCCATATTGAATTTGGAGCGTTTGAACTAAATTTTGAACATTTTAGATTTTTTTTTGTCAAATTTTGAGGGCGTTCGATTTCATACCGATTGAAAAAAAATTTCACTTTGAATAGGTGCTTCGTAGTGAGCATACATTATGTTTTGTAATTAAAGAAATGATGCATAAGAAAACCCAATCCAAGTTAAAGTTTTTTAATGTATTTGCAGTATAGCAGTATAACTTTTGCGCATTTTTACGACATAAATTTGTATGATAAAATTTATTTTTGAGAAGCGCAACTACTTTCCTTAATTAAAAAAAATCAAAATTTTGAGTAGTCAAAGCAGACGACATGCTAAAAACACGCAACAAAAACATGTAGTGCTTAAAAAAATTAACAAGAACGCCCAAGTTGTGACTGATACTTTTGAGACTCACTGTGCTTACATCATTGATAGAGAAAAAGTGAAAGAAAAAAATTTCACTGAAAAAATATACAGATTGATAATTCTATTTTTCGATTACAACAACTTTTTTTTTTAAAATGAAACTGATTCTGAGACATATTTCCGAATACAGTATAACGCAAAATTTCACTTTGGTAATGACCAATAATAACAACAATAACAATCGATTTGCATTGTTTTAGATTGAAACGTTTTGCGCTAATCAATATCACCACTAAAGACATAATTTTCATTGAAGTTCACAGTTGTATTCCCATGCTGAAACATGGGAAATGCTGAGCTTAGCAGAAAGAGAGAAGAATGCTAAGAAAATTGAGTTGGGTCCATGGATCGGTGGGGAACAATCCTGGAATTGGATTTCGAGAGATTCGTAGAAAGCAGAAGTGAAAGTCTTGATGAAAGCATAGCACAGCATAAGAAGCGTTTTTTGAAGATATTTTTATTTTTAGAGTGAAAAGAACTAGAGAAAGGAGGCGGACATTTTTAGTTGTCTCCATGTTCTCAGAAGAGGTAATAAAAGGTATTGCTTCTTTATGATTTTTCTGGAAGGGTGGCATGGGTCCGGAATACCCAACCGTTCACATATTTTACTAACCTGAGCTAATGTCACGGTCCAAATCGTTTCTAAACCGCATTTATCCCCCTTTAATCGGTTCCATCTTGAGAGGAAAATGATAATTTCAACAAAAAAAGACACTCTTTTTAGGAAAATCAACCTCTTCTACAGCGTATATATAGAGCGTTTATATGGGTTGTAGAAAGGGAAAGTTAGAGAAATTAAATTGAGCTATAGAATAAACCTCCGGAGATTAAATATAATGAAAAATGTTTATCAAATTATACATATATCTGAAATTAAACTAAATGCCATGGTGTGAAAGTTCTTGATTTTGATGCATAGAATTGTTTTTATAAGAAGAGCTTTATTATTTAATTTATTTATTAGAGCTTTCGTTTTGAACAAAAAAAACTTCCTGTTGAAAACAACTTTGTTGATAATAATATTGTAATTATAAAAGAAATAAAATTGTTGAGAAAAATTATGTCAAATTTAGAAAATTATATTCTCCTTTTATTAACATTTATAAGATTTAAAACTTTCTTTTTTTTATAATATGCTAATTGAAACCAGGTCCCGATTAAACAAAACTATTGGTTGTCTTAATGGGTTAATAGGTTAACTTAGGCTTAATAATTTTGTGGAGTATATGTTTCGGTATTGAGCAAAGTCCTCTGATTGGTTGCTGATTTATGAGAAATTGTTTTTGTTGTGAAGTGCAATTGAGTTTCGGAATGCATTTCTGGAATGCAATAGTAGTTTTAGAATGCAATTGTACTTTAAAGTGCAATTGGATGATGCAAAAAGGAAAAATAAGAGCATTACTATTGAGAATTATAGACAAGACTAGACAGGAAATGTCACATGTCACTTATGTCACGTCGGAAGCCGGTGACGGAGTTAAGGGTATCTGGTGGATCAAAGGAGGCGGCGGATGTCAAAGCCTCCATTTCCCACTTTTCCTGTTTTTTTTTCAAAGCCCTTTCTTTGAAGACAAAAAGACAATGTTATAATCCCTCGTGACACACTTCCTTCATACTTCATCTTCATTTCACATTCACACTTCAATTTTTTGTCTTTATGGAGACAACCTTTTTGCAACAAAGATATCAATAGAGTTATGCAGTTACGTGTCTGTGTCATTTCACGTGATAGCAAAACAGCAAAATGTTGTACCTCTATCTGTTAACACTTGCTAGCTTGGTTGCTTAAGGGAGTTGTTAAAGTTGATTAGTATAGCAAACCTTGAAATTTGACTTATGCTAATGATAAAGTTAATTAGGTTAATAATAAAATCTTACCAATAGTTTTCGCCTACTCTCGAAGCACTGGAACAGCACAGGTACAGTTGATGATTTAATGGGCTCTAATGTAGGGTTAATCGCAAGTTAACAGTAGAGTTAACAATATGTTCTATTAAACAAATTATTTCACCGTTGAAGTTTTTGGTTAATTTCACTTTCACTGGGAGAAAGTAGATCTTTGTTTCGGTTGAAAAATATTTAGTCATTTGTACAGCATGCTCAACTGTTCATCCGGTCGATATCTGCAAAATAAATTATTAGAATGTACTATAGATTATATATAGTTCCTTATATCATATCATTTAATATAATATAATTACAATTATTCTATAGAATTTTTATAGGATATTTTTTTAAGTTTTTAATCACTGTAATATTTACTGTAAATTTACTGGGAAAATGTACACATTTCGACATAACAACTAAACGAAAAGCATGATGAACGTCAAAACCTGACGCAAATCATTTCAAATTTACACAAAATCTTTCTAATAATCGGTTTTCAAAACGGATCGTGCATAATTTTTTTAAAATATGCTCCGTTGTGTTTTGTTTTGCAAATGTTTCTAAAAATTATAGCGTGGCTTTCTTTGTCGCTTTCACCGTTTTTGAAGTTTTGCAAATTGTTCATCTACAGAATAGTCCTTTTGGCTCCGAAATCTTAACTTTTATTTCCGGTGGGTGATTGTGGTGAAAGTTGTATTGAAAGTGAGATAAGTGGCTTTGGCATAGGCTTGAGTGTTTGATTCTCAACAATTGATTTCTACTTCTGTGACAATTAATTGGAGCATAAAATCCAAACACACTTCAAAGAATGTTCTAAACAAAACATGTTCTAAAATTTATAAATTGCCTTTTCAAAACAATGCTTCAAACAGAAAGCAGGATTGTCGCTAAATTCACTGCAAACGTGAAGCATGGTCTCAAAACTTGTTTCAAAATGAAAGTTGACACGATTCAAACATAAGGTTAACAAGCCAGTCCTAGAACAGGCAAACTTCAAAACAGTTCAAGCTAAATTTTAGTTTAATTAATGCGTGAAAAAGATTTTTGTGAAACTTTTTTTTCAAAACACGATACGTAGTTTTGATCTAACTTTCGCACCGCACTTATTTCGAAAAAATAGGTCCAGAGGGAATAATGATTGAAATTAAGGGTGTGTCATTTTTTTTTGAACAGTTTGAGAAGGATGAGGGAAAGTTTGGCTTTCACTTCATTTTTTTTTTCAATAAGAAAGTTACGTTTACTTTTCTAAAAAAACGGATCACGTTCAAAATAGTTTTTAACGGCCTACTTTCTCCTTCAACAAAAAATCACAGAATTTTTAACGTTTAAATTAAGAAAATTCTTAAATCAAATTTTTGATGTAGATAGTGTTATTTTTTAATTCAAATTATAATATCATTTCCTACTTTTTTTTTATATTCATTAATGATTTTTTTTTCACTTTCTCTTTCCTTTGCTCACTTCGCTCTAGCCAGGAGGAGTGAGCGTTCTTAACTAAATTGTTTTGTGAATTAAATTGTGAATAAATGTAGCATTCATTTCAACCAATTTTTTTTTCTAGAAAACCGCATTTGATTCTATTTAATTAGCGAGCGCTAACTCTATTTGAACCAAACTTGAACAAGAACCTGTCAAACCCTCCAGCATCGAAATTGCATTATTAATTTTCGGAAACCTGTTACGTGTCATCACAAGAACAACTGATGGACAAATTGATGTATCATCAATATCAAGTAATAGTATCAATGAAATACAACAATGAATACATCAGTCGTCTTCTCAACTTTCACGGAAGCAGAGCATTTCATATTCAGTGCTGGCTGTCATCATTAACATAAAATAATCATAATAAGAATAAAAAAAATTGATTCTTGAAAATTTTCATTTTTGAAGATTTAAAGAATTTTTGAAGTTTCTTTGGAAAATTTTCATATAATCTATCTTATATTGCAATTATGTACTAATCATTCAAAATATTATTAATTAATTACAGTCAATCAACATTCTGTATAAATAAACACTACCAATCAGTTATCCGGTGTTAAGTTTTCAACTAAATACGTACCAAAATTCTCTACGTGGCACACAGGCTTGCATGAAGTTTAAAAAATTTGTTAAAAAAATCGGCAAATTATAAAGTTGTAAAAGGATTTTTTTTACTTCCTCTTCAATAAATTGAGCTTTAAGAAAAAAGTGATTTTAATACGTGCTGCTCCTATTTCTTCTTTTTTCTAGACATGAGGGATTTCAAATATAAAATATAAAAAAAAAATACCAAAGCACATTCACGAGTTTCCATTTCGCTTCATTCTGAGTTCTGCGCCGTACCGTGCAAAACGAATTAATAGTTTTCTACTGGTCGTAGCTCCTAAGAGGCCCTTAGGTCAACTTTTTGCTCCGAAATTACATTCGAAGAGACTCCCATCCCCTAATTTTGTCCTTTTTATTAAATACCCCTAATTGAAAAGTACCCATAAAACGAACCTTCATTACAGCAAAGGAGCCCTGTAATCATTTGTGCTAACCTCCCATGAACACATCTGCCCATAAAACACTAAACAAAATATTAAATGAAAATTAACATTCAAGAAAAACGCCGTTTAGAAGAAATTTTGAGATTTGGCGTGGAAAAAGGAAACTAAATTAGGTCACTACTTTTTCTGGTATCTAATATGGAAGTAAGTTAGGTTATTTTAAGTTAGCCTAGGATGTTAGTTTACACGTTAAGGTTTTGGTATCAGCAAAACCTTTTACTTGAATCATTTTCCGCAACTTCTACGGTGCATTCTTTGAGAAATTGTTAAAAACGGTTTTGCGGCTTTCACCCTTCATCTCCACATCACAAATGCTTTCTCCGAGGCAATAAATTCCTTCTAAATGAAAATATGAAGTTGCATTTTGCAGGGAAAGCAAAGCTCTCCCCGCCGCTACTGCACTCAGAATAAAGCTACAACTTCAAAAACCCTCTTAAACTACATATACATTAAATGAAGAGTCGTGCGCCGCTTGGGATTTAGCATTTACATTCTCAGCGTGGAAGCACTGGACACCTCACCACTACACTTCAAGTCGATAGGACCTCACGCAGCGATCTTCTATTACTTTCTTCACAAGATGGCAGCTTCTTATCCGCAAAATCTTCAATTTCGGTGAAAGTACGGAAGTTGAACTTTCAACTGAAAAAGTTGCTGACTTGTGAAAAAACAATATTTTGTAGAACAATATCTTACAAATGTTCTGCAATTTTCTGTTCTTTTCTATCAAAAATGAATTCCAACTGTTGTGGAAGCTTTTCGGTATGTCATGCTCTTATTTTTTTTCAGGATGGCGCGGGATCCCGAAAAAATATTTGAAATTTAAAACTATGCTTTCGTAAAATTAGAGATTTTCAAAGTACAAAATCAAGTACCTAAAATTTTATTTCGAACCGGAAGCACTATTCCGAACATTAGGGAAATTCCAGCGTTCTTGCTAATTTCAGCTCAAAAACCAAAAACGAAGCGTTTAGGCACTGAAGCAGCTGGAGGCCCATTGCGTGTCAAAAAATAGAAAGCAAAGGCCTCTTGGCAACATCTGAAATTGAGGCCACTTATGTCTCCGGCGAAAGCGGAAGCAGTTCCAGTGTGAATGTATGTATTTTAATGGAGGGGGTATTTCTACCCACACCGCTCAGGCCTCAAACGGGCCCATTGCAGTAACTCCAG
>JAQFYP010002022.1:0-13693 GCA_034694865.1 Bilobella braunerae | reverse complement strand
GATCACCAAAACTATAAGTCCTGCTAACGAGATCACAATAACTCACTCCCTGACACCTAAAAAGAGCATTTATTCTGTATTAGGCTTAAACAAATAAATTATTTATACCAAAAATTTAACTGGAAGTTATGCTGCTTTGCCAATACAAATAATTTCCTCGAATGTCTAAAACTCTAGATTCCTTGCAGAATTATTTTGAGTTTAGAAAATATTTGAATGTGGTGCAGCAGAAAGACTGAATTGGTTTAAGGTATCAATAATATTACGTAGCAATTGCTTCAACATTTTGCCTGAGTCAAAACAAATTTGCCTAAATATTGTTAATCACAACATTTATTTACTTACTACATTAGATAGATATCTGCAGGCCCCGTATCACGAAAACGGTAACGTATCACGTATCTTTTCTGAAAAGATACGTGAGGCGGGGAGACACGGAACCGTTTGCGTTATCCTTCAACGTAAAAATTAAAAAAAAAACGTGCGTGATCCGTGAAATCTTTCTTTCCAATTCACACCCAGTTCAAGACGGTTTACCAATGCAATACGGAACTACAGTTCACAACGGTGCATTTTAGAATTAATCAGCTTGTACAAGTTTTTAATTTTGGCGCTACCAACTTTTTCGCAATCAGTCAATCAATTCTTCAATTCAATAAAATTAGAACATTAGATTACGAAAAGTTTTAACCACAGTTAGTTAATTGTGACTAACCGTTAAGAACAATTAGTTAATTCTGATTAACTGTTAATAATTAACACCACTTCTTGTACGGAGGTTTGGAAACTTAGCATCATTAACGTTACTCATAATCACGTGAAAGCCTAAGTGTCAACATGGTTAGTTAATTGTGATTAAAAAGTATTAAGAACAATTAACTCATTCAAACTTAAGTTTAATATGTAATAGGAGTTCTCATGATCGTGACTATTTACCTTAACCAGAACAAAGCCTTTTCAACGTGAACTAACTTATTTACAATTAACTTTAATTGAAATTATCCGAGTCCAATTTTTCTTCTGATCATCAAGGTTTGTAATTTGTAATGACACATGTAATTGTTCATAATTTGTATTCACAATTAGCTAACTTCGTTGACAATTAACCTCCCGCAGATCATAACTGATGTTGATAGCTTTTAATACCCATCATAACACGGAAGATGTATATTTGGCGTTAATTTTTCTTAGTCACAATTAACTAGCTAATGTAAGTTATGACCACTAACATGCTTCACATACATACTATAGAAGGATATGAGTATTAAATTTACAAATTTGGCTTAAAAACTGAGTAAGCAAAAACTGGGTTTGCATTCTTGGAAAAATTGCGCGGATAACTGTCGCACCGATAACGGATAACGCATAACGTATCTTTTGGAAGATACGTTACGTGAGACACATATGTAACTGGTATACGTGAATGCAGATATCTATCTATTTTCTTAATAACGTAATAATATAGATATCTTTTTGAGCCTAGGAAAAAAAGAAACTTACGTATTATATATTTTTTCCGAAAACTGTTTCCAATTTGCAGGCTCATAATTGGCATTTGGGATACTAGTGCAATTTGTTGTAGCAATAACTGATGGAGGCTGCCCATCAGAACAGGTGGTAGTATCTTTTCGTTCGTAATTAGCGTAAGTTATGTTGATTACTTTGTCTGAGGGGTAAATGAACATTGCCCATGAGTAGTCGCAAACTATTGCAGATCCACTTCCGAGTGGTTTCCCAACAATGATTGAAGGAACTGCCCAATCCACTCCAGTAGCTAAACTGTTGAAAGTTTCAGCATAAGGAACGCATAAGGAACCTGGTTAAAATATTTGTTTCCATGCACAAACATCCAGCATAGGCAAAGAGTCTTTAACCCAAAAATAGTTTTCATAGGTTCCTGAAATTTAATTTAACATTTATTTTTAACATTATTTTACACTTCGTAACTTAAATTTCAAAAATTAAACAAACACCAAAACTTGTCTTATGTACAAAATCCAAGCGGTTATTGATTAGTGGTTGTGAACAAAAATTAGCTGTCTGTTTCTGAATTGATGATGTGTATATCATATATACATATATACTATAAATTGACATACAAAGCAAATGATATGCTTTGAAAACAGCGGAGAATTATAAATAAGTAAATAAATCTTGTTAAATATTTCAATTCTGGCCTTCGTCTACCTAGTTACACAGGTCAAAGTATAAAAATTTTCTTCTGTTGTTAAGGTTCGGTTTTAAATGTTAGGTTTAGGTTTTAAAGAGTTGTTGTAAGTGAATACACAAAGGACAAACATCAACGGGTCAACAAATGCTGATTTCGCTCGCGTAAGCGAGCGGAAACTGTATTTTTTGGCTCGTTTCAGTTATAAGGTTTTGACCTTCGACCCCATATAACTTTTGCACCAGTGGTCTTTTTATATTTTTAAGATGCTTCTTGTTTTAGAGGTTTTTCTTGTGTAGAGATTATTAACATGTAGAGATTTCTATTTTAGAGGTTTTTATCGTGTAAAGATTATTAACGTGTAGAGATTTTTATTTTAGAGATTTTTTTAGAGATTTTTGTGTAGAGATTTTTATTTTAGGGAGTATGGCATGGACCCATTGTCATTGTGCTTGGTCGTGACAAGTGGTAGAGAGGGAGAATAATAAGTTATTATTAGTTAGCTTTCATAGAAGTAATCGGCAATAGGTTTTTGTTAAATTTTGATTTGATTTGATTTGATATATTATTAGCCGCTCCCTACGGACTCACGCCCAAGGAACGGACATAATTTACAAATCACTATTCAAAATGTATTAATGGAGTTCAAATTTGAAAAATTAACAAAAAGTATATGTAGAGAACCCTGCCATTTTTAAATTTTTGTTGGTTTTTGCTAAATTTCTTAATTTGCTAAAAGCTAAATATTTCTCATTAGCTGGAAAGTCGCGAACAACAAAACTTTCCAGATTCTTCCTAGGGTGAGGCCAAATTGACCTTTTTGACGTCGTTCAATTTGACGTTGCTTGATTGTGTAAAATTTATTGAAACGGTTACCATATTTGGCCAAATATGTGGTTTATACAATCATCAGTGAATAATAAGTTTGCTTAGAGGAAGATCATGGGGTCAAAAAAGGTATGTCTCTTCAATATCTATAATTGCCCCGAGTTTTAAAAATTTTGGTAACGGTGAAAACGTCTGCCAATAATCTGTTCTAGAAATAGCTTGTGGCGAATCGAAGGATGCAAACAAATATATAAAATGAATAGAAGCCAATTCAAAATTTAGGGCTGAGAAACTTGAACGTTCCCGCTTAGGTCGGGTTGATTTGGCTAGTCTCTTAATAATATATATAGTTTCTGAACACTGTTTAATTAAATAGTCTTGAAAAAATCATATTCTTTAACCACTCACAGATAAACTCGTAAAATGTAATAGAAAAATTTATAAACTAATTATAGACTAAAGTAAATTTACTCAACTAGATATATCTTAACTACTTTCAATTTTATATATTAAGAGAAAATCAAGATACCTTTACTATTACTGTTTTAAAATTGTACATGTTATGTCTATGCTTGTTCATGGTTTACGCTAAATGTGAAATAAACTATCATTGCATTTCGTAAAATGGAACGGCTTAAGGAGCAGTGGAGTATTTTTGCTATTTTAAATGTAATATAATTAGTACGAGCCAAATAAGCTCAAGTAATATTTTAAGTAAAACCATATTTGACAGAATGCATTTAATGAACGGAGTCGTTGAACGTCCTTGACGGCTACATTTTTCCCATTAATAAAAATTAGGTTGAAAGTTTATTTTGTCAGTTAAAATCTTGGAAGTTAATTTCAAATTATTAAACTAATGATTGTGCATCGAACAAAAGTTGTTGTGGCCAATGACGTAGAATCATGCACCAAAACCTGTCAAGTTTGCATAGCGAAGTATTCAAAATGAAACCACCACGAAGGCCAACATGACCTTGACAACACATATAACTCATTTCTATAACCTCAAAACTTTTATCTCAAAACTACCCCTGCTTCAATTTACAACTCCAGACCTGTGTTGTCTATTTGCAATTTGCATCGTTCTGTAAAGTACTGCCTGTTTAAATTGAATTCCAGAATGGCTGAAATTAGAAAAAGCATTACAAATAATTTTGAAAGCTTAAAAGAAACCACCTTGCATTTAGAAGAACTTATCGAAAAATTAGTTTTAGCTGATGTGCTTACAACTAAAGCCCAAGCTTATATGGTAAGTTCCTACGAACATTGTTACATTCAGGGATATTCAAGTAACAGTGCAACAAAGTAAAAAAAAAACGGTTTCCAGTCCCATTCCAGTGCCAGTTTCAACAGGTTTGTAAACAGCTCAAACCGTTCCGTTCCCGGTTCCATGTTTTGTTAAAACCATTACCTCGGAAGAAGCGGAATTGGAACTTTTATGATAGTTGCATTAGTAAAAATGCGTCAAATTTTAAAATAAAAAATTTTTACAACTACTCGTGCTTGCTATGTTAAAATAAAAATGTATCAATTTTTTGAATCGTATTAACACTCGTATTATCAATCCTAACGGATGTGTAGATTTGATATGGAACTTGAACATCCCTAGTTACATTAAATACTATTGAAATCAATATTGACATGCAGAATATTTAAACAATTATTTATACTGTAGCCTAGAAATGATTAACAAAAATGTAAAATTTTGAACAGAGCATCGACAATGAATTCACAATTTTTGATTACAGCTTAAAGAAAAGGCCCACGCACCACACAGACTTTATAATTCTTTGGAATCAAAAATATGCAAGCAAAATTGGCCCACTGTAAAAAGTGCGTTCAACGCTACTGGAAATCACCATATCGTGCAACTACTAGAAGGCACTCCTATTAAACCTCTGCGTGAACAGGGTAAAGTGGAACAATCAATTGAAGCAACCAGTGAGAAAAACGTTATTGAATCTAAGAGTGCCAGTAATTTGGGAAATGTACCATTACATCATATTGCTTTCGATGAAATCCATTCAAATGCTAAGGAAAAACAAATTGGGAAAATTTCCTATTTTCCATCACTAATCATTGGACGCTCTACCAATGCAATTGTGTGGAGAGGAATGTTTGACAAAAGGGAAATCGCTGTAAAAAGAATATCAAAATTGGACACTAAGTTGTGGAAAAGTGAAACGGATTTGCTTCAGTTATGCGATCACCCGAACATAATACATTACTTTATACATGAAGCTGACGACGAATATTTTTTCATTGGCTTGGACCTATGTAGGGTAAGTGTTCAAGATTGGGTTAAATCTGAAAATAAATTCGGCCTGGATGCTTCTACAATCATAAATGAAGTCACTGAAGGTTTGATACATCTCCACGATTTGCGTATTTTACATCGTGATTTGAAGCCCTCAAACATACTTATTAAGCAGACAAAACAGTACTGCAGAGTCGTCATATCTGATTTTGGAATTTCTAAAACATATCCGGATGATGCGACCAGCTTTGAGCAATCATGTGCATTTGGAACTAAAGGGTGGATTGCTCCCGAAGCTTCTCAAAATTTTGAAGATTTTGAAAAAGTCAACAACAAAATATCATTTGCAAGTGATATTTTTCCGTTAGGGTGTTTATTCTTCTATATTCTAACAAATGGGCATCATCCATTTAGTGACAATGCTTTATTTCAACAAGTAAATATTGTAAAAGGGGAATACTCTATTGACAAAGTCAAAGAAAATTCCTATGGGGCATATGGACTTATCGAGCGAATGATATCAACCAACCCAAAAGAACGCCCAACTGCCGCTGCACTAAAGTTCCATCCACTGTTGTGGTCACCAGAAAAAATAATTGCGTTCATCACTAAAGTCAACGCAGTGTTAATGGTGCAAACTACAGAAAATGATGCGAGTCATACAGCACTGGAGAATGATGCGACTAGCGTTATATATGGCGATTGGTCAAACTCACTGACACCAGAACTGGCCCATCACTTTCTATCGTACAATAGAGGAGCTTATAAAGTAGCCACTGTAAAAGGACTTGTGCGGGCAATAAGAAACTCGGTATACTTTGTTAGTATATATTATAGTATTTGTTATAGTGCTATAAATTATACTTATAAAAATTATAAATAATTATACTTATGGTTGTATAGTTTGCCCATCAAGAAGAACTTCCTGAGTCAATTAAGCATGTCTTTGGAAAAAGCACGGAGTCGTTTGTGTCCTACTGGATTTCTACATTCCCGAAAATTCTGCCACACGTCTGGAACAGTTTTGAGAACCGAAAGTCAGAGGAGACGTTCTCAGTATATTATTCACAAAATTATAAGTTTTGAAGGGAATGTGAAGAATTTGTCACCGTTTGTGTCATAAAACAGAAGCTATAATCTCTGGCGCCAATTAATCTGATTTGAAATTATAGTCCATTTAGTTTTTATATAACGCTTGACCGCACGATAGTTTTGCCTAGTTTTAAAAGTGAAATCTAGTATATTAAGGATACGAATTCAATGATCCGCAACTGACACACCCCAGAAAAACATGATTTCTAGTTTGTAAAATAAATGGAAAAGGGAACGCAATAAAGTAATTCAAGTCTCATCTCGAGGCTACTCCGTACAACTTTTGGATCTTTTCAGCACAGTTTGCTTATACTGCCTAATCAATCAATCAAGAAAGTATGGGTTACATAATTTAAAAGAAAAGTTTGTAAGCTTGTAATGTGCATGAATACAATTCATACAGCTAATACGATTACTTCTGATAAAGAATAACAAAAATATATAGCGTTAATTTAAGATAGCATTTATATGCTTTCAATCAGAAGTAAAAAGTTAGAACATACCACTTCACAACCCTTTCAAAACATGTATTGTAAACAAAAATTCCGCTTTATTGTCATCAAAAATAATATTTTGTGCAAACAATTGACCGATTGGGAAATTTGACTTCTTATTGCCATTGAAGTCGTCGATACTTAACCAGCATAATTTATACACTAAAAATCAATCTGGAATATCAATTTGTTTGTTAATTTTTAACTAATTCTAAGAAATATACAGAAAAATACAAATATGTATATGGGGCATTGCTTTATGATGTATTTAGAATTATTTGTTTATGCAAATGTGTAGAAGGCTTAAAACAAAGGGTAAGTTTGTACAGTGGTGTATTTCAAAACTCAAAATCCCCCTGTTTCAATGTTAAATTTAACAAAAAACGTTTTTTACAAAAATAATCGCCTTAAATTAAAAAAAAGAATATTTTTTAAAATTAAAATATTGAAATTTTTATGTCTAAAATTTTTATGGAAATTCAAGATTTTCAATGTTTGCTCAAAAATATCATTTCAAAATTTGAGGAAATAAATTTTTTTGAAGGCCATTAATAATGTATAACATAAAAATGTAATTAAATCTATTATAATCTATTATTTTAAATTTAGAAGTCATTGTTCAATGAATTTTTCCTATCATATCCCTAAGTTCTCTCTGCATGCTGACCAGCCGCTAACAAGGATTAGGCAAGACCTGCTAAATTCAGAAAAATCCCAAATTTGGCCAAAACACTTGTTTTAGTGTAGAATGAATAGTAAATTTTTATTTTTACTCAATGGCCATAAATGCGCTCGAAATTTGAAAAAAATGATTGCCGACTCTCCAAAACTTCAAAACCTTACGGCAATTTAGCCACGATTTTCAAAGTTTCATGTGGTCCCCCCTTTGCCTTTTTCTATTTTTGCTTCACATTGGAACTGGATCAGAGTGATGACGGAACTCCGGAATTTTGTCGGGGAGTCCTCCCCACCCCGAAATTCCACTCCCCTTCTACCCCTCACCACCAAATAAAGAAACTACAATTTCACAATTCAAATTCGAGTTTTAAAATACGCTTTGTAAAATCTATATTTTGCCTTTCTCTCGAACTCGAACCTATACGTTGGAACTTTTTCACTTTCTTCAAACTTGAACTAGTATTCCGGACTCAAATAGGTACTTTGAGACTTTTTTCAGTTTCCTCGATCTCGAACCGGTATTCTGGACTGAAACCGGTACTTTGAAACTTTTTTTACTTTCCTCGATCTCGAACCTGTACTCTGGACTGAAACCGGTACTTTGAAACTTTTTGCACTTTCCTCAATCTCAAACCGGTATTGCCGACTCAAACCGGTACTTTGAAGCTTTTTTCACTTTTCTCGATTTCAAACCGGTATCTCGGACTCAAATCGGTACATTGATTTTTTTTTTCACTTTCCTCGATCTCGAACCTGTATTCCGGACTCAAACCGGCACTTTGAAACTTTTTGCACTTTCCTCGATCTGGAACCGGTATTCCGGGGCTCAAATCGGTACTTTGAAACTTTATCAAATATCAAATATCAAATATATCAAATATTGGCTGCAATAGAGATGTATTTCTACCAAAACATATTACAACTCCATTCAGTTGAAGTCGTCACTGTGAAAGAAGTTGGGTCATTGTTTGCACTTGTGGTTATCCGGGAAAATTTGAAGGCCAATTTCTAGGTTCAAATTGTTTCCTTTTGCTTTGATAATTACTAGCAAATACTTGGTATAAAGGATGAAAATTTGTCATACAAGAATATAATAAAATAGGTTAAAGTTACATTTGCTTAAGTGAAATCTACATTGAGATGAGTCGACTCTATGCCAAAACAAGCTTTAGTAAGGATGAACTCACAGATAGTATTCAAGGTTGCATTTTTGGTTAAAAAAAACACTAAAGCATTAATACTAAAATTAAATGGAACATTACTTATAAAGGGAACAAAACTCATTTTCTGTTTTACAAGCAATCTTTGTTTTGTTAGGACCGGCCTTAGGAAATGCCTTTGGCTTCCAAACTTATTTACGAGGAACCGAATGCATCTTAATGCCATAACGGTAATATGATCTTAAACAACTTATTTTTTCCAAATATTGTTTTAGGTTACCGAGGAAGACTGAAGCTACTCAGAAGAATTTAGCTGACTTCACAGGAGATACAGGTAAGTCAAAATAAAGCAGCTTTATGTTTATTGAACATTAAAAAATCAAGTTAACCGTAATATTAAAAGAACTTTTTCTGTACTAAGTATCGGTATGTATTTTAAATAAATATTGTAGATCAACTAACTAATAATTCTGCAAAGTCTACTTGCAAACAAAGGAGTTTTGGATCCCGCTAATTTTGCTTTCCGCCTTCATCATTGGAACCTCAATGGTTTCCAGAATTAGGAAAACCGCCACGTGACCTCGGTTTGACAGTACATTCAGTAATCAGGCAAAGCGAATTTTTAAAACATCCTAACAGATCGGCATACGACGTATGGAATGGAAAGAAACGCGTTTTGGCGGCAAATGGAGCCGTCATGCGCACTGCCGTCACTGGCATTCCATTTTTCTAGAAAATATAACTCAAAACAAACATTGCACCACTGTAACATCAATTAAGAATCAAATTCACAAAGTTACAAAAAATGTTAAAAAAAAGTTACAAATCACTATTACATATAAGTATTAAACTAAACTAAAATAATTTTAACTAAAATACATTTAGAATATAAAACAAATTGCGTTAGAAATTTTTAGACAGAAATTGAAGAAATATCTCTTTTTCGCACTAGTAAATTATCCAAGGCACATTCTCATCTTGTATGACTAACAAGGACACCGCGCGTCGCGATTCCTTCTGATTGACCTTAAACTTAGTAAATACGTTAAGCCAATCGTAAAACTTATCCCCAATTTTTGTTTTTTCTCCATGGCCATAAATTTTAAAAAAATTTCGAAAAAACGATTTCGAGATGTCTGTTCCCCTCTCTCAAAATTCTTAAAAAGTGAATCGTGTACACGGGAATTTGGACGTTTATATGCATATTTATGACCACGTACTTGGACGAAATTATTTAAATACATTTAAAGTTCAAGATTCACTTTTTGAGATTTTAGACAGGGGGGACCACGTAAAATTTCAAATATTAAGTGTTAAATCCCATAAGGTTTTCCGGAACCATCTCAAAATCGTTTCTTCAAAAAAAATTCAAAATTTATTACCATGGAGAAAAAATAAAAATTGGGGGTCAGTTTTATGACTGGCTTAACACGTTTACCAAGTTTTAGCTTAATCTGAAGGAATCACGACGCGCGGTGTGCTTGTAAGCACAACACTGAGTCACTATTTCTAGGAAAAAGGTGGCTGTCAGAGCAAGCAAAGGTTAATGTGACTTGCATTAAAACATTTTAACTTATATGGATTTATTACAATTTACATCTTAAGTCTGAAATTACTTAACGGGTTTTCCTTGCACTTTTCCTGCTAACAAGAAACTATCTAGGAAATTTAACTTTAAACTCTAAAAATAGTTTTGTGGAGATTCTTGCACATACCTATCTATTTTTGGATTATTGACCTTTTTTGCAAACTTCTACTGTTCCAAAAATTTCTATTCAGTATCCTGAGCAGTTCCAGTAGATTTAGCCTAAGGGTGCATTGCCTTCTTTGCCTGTTTATAAACGGGATTTACTGCTTCTTTTTGTGTACCGGTTTGGGTGATAAATTCCTGGTGAAACCCAAAATATCCACAAGAGGGTTGACGGGAGTCAAATTCTTACCACGTGACCCACTGTCAAAGAAGACAAGAAAGGGACGTTGTCATTTGTTCAAGTTTCTATATCGGTCCAGGAATCAAACTTCAAAAATGTTTCATGCAGCAAAGTTCAAGGGAAGAAATGGTGACTCAGTCTTGTTTCATTGCTTTGGTTCATTTGTATTAAGTGATGGATACTTGCATTGAATCTTTTCAGCTAGTCAGCAGCAGCTAATTCTAGGTTGCTTTAAACCAGTTCTAAGAAGAAGACATTTAAAAAATACTACAAAGTTACCTTTAATTAGTAAGGTAGTTCTTGTGTACTCATCAATTAAAAAAAATTTCATGAACATCTACGTTCCCTAGACAACTACAAAGCTATGCTGGTTGTAATAGACACTATAATTTAATAATGGTTTTTTTATAAATTTTAATACTACAGGCAGTTCAATTTTTCGGGAACAATAATGCAGGGAAAAGAGGGGAATTTTTTTGCATTTGTATGTAAATTCTGCAAGGCCGTGTTTACAACATTTCCGGATTTTTTTCAACACAAGTTGAATGAGCACATGAAGACGCAACAAGTGCGAAATTTAACGGGTAAGGGACCTAACGCATTTTGTTGCTGTATATGGTTGCTATGATTTGTATCAATATTGGATCATAAGTGGAATGTACATTTGAAAAAGCGGACGATGGAGAGCACATTACACAAGAAATTGGAAATGATGCAGAAAGCAATGAAAATTTTGCAAAAAAGATTGAAGAGATAAGTAATGAAGATACTGGTGTTGAACCGCTTACGAAAGATGCAGAAGAATCAGGGTAAGCATGAACAGTGAACAGGAATTTTGAATATATGGTATGAAATGTGAAGTGATTGTTGAATTTCTTTAAAATGGCGCATCTACTACTAGCGTTCCGTTATAGTAGTAACCTAGAATTCAGCCTAATCATTTCGTTTTTGGTTTTTTAACTAAATTAATTTAGTTCAGCATTAAGGTTTTGTCAAATTGTTTAAGCATGTTAAGCTTAATATCTTGCTTTTCAATCAGCCACAATCAGAAATTTTGAATTTTAAAAGAGAAAGCATGGAATGATCATACCTCCTGTCAAAATTTTGCGAGTCAACATATTTTGTGCAAAATTTTAATTAAGTTCATAAATGCAGTAAATATTTGTGTATTTTAATTTATTTTGTCACAAGAGCTTTTTGTGCAAAAATTCAAAAGCAGTCAAAACAAAAAGAGTAAAGTATTAAAGACACTGTAAAATATTCTTTAAATCTATTAAGCCTCTGAAAAACTTTTTTTTACATTTACAGGTTAAGTGTGCAATCTCACACAAATGGGGTGTCTCCAGCTGTTGCGAATTGTATTGTAAAACCAAAGTCAGTTTTACAGCCTTCTGAATTTGTCAAAAACAGGAAACGTCACTCACTCAAACTAAACTTGTCACAAACTGCAATGGTGAGAAATAAAATGATAGCGATTAGGAAAATTGTGTGTACACTTTGTTCAAAAAGCGTAATTGCACGAGGAATTACAACACATCGAAAGGTATACCACCCCAGTGAACCGCCCTACTTCTGTACGAAGTGTTCTTTTACCACAAAGTTAAAATCCATCCTAGGCAAACACAGGCGTTGCCACAGTATTAAAAGCAAATTCGGTTGCCTGTATTGCACCGCTTCATTCGACACACTCCGAAAAGCCAATACTCACATTCTTAGAATACACCCAAATTATGAAGGCTTAAGCGCAACAGAAGTAATTGAGCAAAAATCATCTACATCGAATAGCAGTACAGCCACACGTCGACATGCGTGCAACGCTTGCCCAAAGACATTTCGATTCCAGAGTCTCCTAAAGAAGCACTCTAAAGTTCATACTAAACGGTACGAATGTGAGCAATGTCCTAAAAAATTTGGCGACGCGCATGCGCTGTGGAATCACTTAACCAAAGTTCACATGCAAAACATTTCAAATGACAAAACCATACGCTGTCCATTTTGCAGTATGCTACTCGCAGGACAATCGAAACATGCTCTACATCTTAAAATTTACCACCCAAAACTCAAGCACAACCAAGGTGAAGAATACTCATTTAAGGCAACCAATCAGGAACGTCTTCAACGACACAGTCGTATACATACGATGACTGTAAATTTCAAGCGTGTTGCTTCTAGTGATCCTATCCGTCATGTGACTAAAAGTACCTCTGAAACTAACACTCTTCCTGCATCTTTCAAGCAGAAAATGTCGCATACTTCTAAGATATCACAAGTTCAAGAGCCAAAACATAGGTTAAAAGTAACCGTCAAGTGCCGAATTTGTTCGATTATGTTTCCAACTCGAATATCTTACGAGTGGCATTTTTTGCAAAAACATCCAACTGACAAACCTTACCAATGTAAACAATGCTCAGCAACATATTGTAAACATCAAGGACTTCAAAAACACGAAGGTGTACATTACGTTGACAGCTCTAGCACATTACTAAACAATTTTTACAATATGTCTAGTTTAAATGGTGTGCCATCTCAAAATGAAAATTTATAAACTACAGTAAGTAACTTTATTTAGTGTTATTTATCAGCGCATGAAAATATTGCAAGACATCAATTGCTTCCAACAACAAGTATACAAGTTTCAAGAATATTATTTCCGAATTTTTGGGCGCGAAATATTATTTCACATTTTTTAGTACAAAGAGCAAGTATTGCTTACAATTCAACCCTACCACAATACCGTAGACTTTAAGTTTTAAAGCAATTTACTTCATTAGACACTTCCCTAGACCTGATTAATTTTAACTATTTTAATTAATTAAAACGTAAAGCCATGAGGTTAGTAAGGTAGATCAGTTAAAAGTAAATGCCAGTGACAACAACAATAAATTTTGCAAAAAAAGAAGATCCACATTAATCCGACTTTCAAAAAATATCATGGATATAATTAAATTTTACATTAATACAAAATGCTAAATTAACATTTGGAGTCAAACGGTTTCAAATAGGGAGGGGCACGTTTCGTTTCTGGAAACGAAACGAAGCCCGTTTCCGTTTCGTTTCCGTTTCCGTTTCCAAATTTTTTGGAA
>JAQFYP010002021.1:0-13696 GCA_034694865.1 Bilobella braunerae | reverse complement strand
ATGACCCCCTAAATGACCCCCATTTATGCTTGAGTACAAGACGCTACTGGTTACGTGCGTTTGCAACGGTTTATTTAACCAAAATGAGGTTATTGCAACGATAAACTCCGAAAGAGGCGAGTTTACTAAAAGTCAAAAAATTATGCAATTTTTTTTACTACATTAGGATCATGGGCAGTGAATACAGCGCTAATGAGGTAAACCTTATACTAAAATTAACCCTAAATTAACCTTAACATAAACTTAACCCTAACCTAACGATAACCGCTTAACCCAAAACCTTCGCCTTACACAACCTAATCATAGTTTATCCACTTTCGCTGTGAGTAAGTTTCTTGAGTTTTTTATTTTCAACTAACAAAAATTGTGTAGTTTTTGAGGACTTCAATTTATTTTCCTTAAAGTTTTAAAAAGTATTTTTTTTGAGTCAACGAAATGAATTTTTAAAAAATCATCCTAATTTTTGCAGAATAAATCTACTGGAAAAAAGTAGTGTATTTTTTTTTTAAATTTGAACTAAATTTGATGACTATTTTTGTTTTGTTTTTCTAAAACTTAAAAAAATTCTACTCTAAATAAATTAAAGTAGTTTTTGTTTTTGCAAATTCTAAATAATGTTGATGATGATGTTTTTATTCGGTATTCTAGGTGTTTCACTGTGTGCACTTCGAGTGCCCATCTCAGTTGGAGGAGCGTGAGGTCGTACCCAGCGCTGGTTCAATAGAGGGAAGTGTTTCTCGTTTGAATTCTCCCGCGCCTCCCACCGGCAGAGCGACTTGGTACGTCTCAATTTCCCCTCGTCCCAGAGTACTTCCCACCCATAGGTGGGCATACTCATGAGTAGCTACTCATCTACTCTCTACTCATCAGCAACTGCCTCTACTCAATCCTCATCTACTCCTACTCACGCCAGCCTCCCTCTACTCAATCCTCATCTACTCCTACTCACGCCCAAATCTCTCTACTCAATCCTCATCTACTCCTACTCACGCCCAAATCTCTCTACTCAATCCTCACGTACTCTCTACTCACAGCTGAGTCTCTGCTGTTTACTTGGTTTTTCTAATAAAACACGTCGATTCAGTGGATTATCACTAAATTATGACAGGTTGGGGTATAACAGATCATTTTGAGCCATTGAATCACTTATATCAATCATCTAAGTCTAAAGTCTTGTACTTCTCTATTGATAACCAGCACCAGCACTAATTCGATTTGCTTCAAGCAATAATACAAAAATCAATGTATTCTTCGCATTCGGCATTCTTCACGGACGCATGGAAGCCTCACTTCGTTAGAAACAGTCGCGTCTGTTTAAATTAAGTCCGAAATTATGCTGATTCAGGGTCAACAGTTGCTGAATAGGCGAAAAGAGTAGCTACTCATCTACTCATACTCACGCAAAAGTTTTCTACTCAATCCTCATCTACTCCTACTCACGCCAAATTGCCTCTACTCAATCCTCATCTACTCCTACTCACGCTCAATTCCCTCTACTCAATCCTCATCTACTCCTACTCACACCAAATTCCGCTACTCAATCCTCTTCTACTCTCTACTCAAAATTTCTACTCATGAGTATGAGGATTCGTACTCTTTGAGTAGCTACTCATGAGTATGCCCACCTATGTTCCCACCAGCGGCAGCCGCGACTTCCGAGCTGGGCATCGTCGAGAACGTGTGAAACGATGAAGATGTGGGCATCGAACAATTGGAACAACACAACCTCAACCCCAGCTAACAACACAAAGTGATTAACTCTGAAGTTATTAACTTTGAAGAACGGATTAAAAACTTACTAAATTATTTTCCTATTTAATAATTATTTATGGTTCATAAATGTGCTAAACATCTCATCGCGCAGGAGTACAGGGCCGTGAGGTCCAGTTGGCTAGGACGTCTGTTCTTTTCCAATAGATCCTTGGGATCGAATCCTGATCCGCCCTATAAAAAGTGCCATAGGACGATAAGTGTCCACGCTCCAGAGCTGGCAGAAGAAATGAATGCGACGGTGTATTCTCTGGACTGCTAGTTCATCTGGAAAATCTGCATATGCAGATTCTTAGCGTTGACGCGGAAGTCCAACCAAGGAGTTCCTTACGGAAGAATCCTAACTCTAGCCGCCTGGAGTCGATGGGATGATTTGTTTGAATGATGTCAACTTTTCCTGACCCACAGACACAGGTGTGGCGACGATTGGGAGTCCTTTGTGGCAGTGTATTTTGTGGAGTTACTGCAATGGGCCCGATTGAGGCCTGAGCGGTGTGGGTAGAAATACCCCCTCCATTAACATGCATACATCACGCAGGCGTGTTTAAACGGAAAACACATTGAACCAACCGGGTCCCGATGAGGGTCCATGAAGTGCTGGAAGACGCTGAAAGGCTCCCCAAACTGCACAATGTCACACTTACCGCGACCTTCCGGATGAATCCCCAATTAAATGTAAAACTCAACTTCCAAAAGTTATTTATTGTTAAACTAGTGTATAAACCCGTCCAAAAAACGGGAGATAAAGAATGTTACGAATTTTTTATTTACGTAGGAAGGCGAAACTGTAGACAACCTTCCTCCTTGACGGCTGAATTGATACTGAACAAAAAAAACTTTTGAGTTGGACATGCGCATTCCCGTCTACATGCTTGTGTGGACGTCATGGTTTTGCCATTCGAGCAATTACATTCCAACCCTATGGCAATTGGAATGACATATAGTGAACACATAAGTTTAATCATTTGTCAGTGCAAGGCAATTGCTTTACACAAACACAAATTGAATACTTTGTGCATTGGCAAATGGCAAAATGCATCCTTCAAATTAGCATATTCCGATTTTATTATAAGTAATGTTTATCATAATTAACTAATTGAAATTTGAATTTGGGAATTGATTGAATCATTAGACAGATTTCTTCCGCCATTTCGAAAAGTTTATTATAAAGAATGAGTAAAAAAAAGTGCTGTAAAAAGTTTCTCTACATACAACTTTCCAAACACGAAACTCAGAATTCGACAGAAGGGTTTCAGAGAGCAGGACGGTTGGTGTTCCATTGTACTTTTATTTTCAAAATTCGCGCTTTCTAAACTCGAAGATGCCCTCATAGTTTGCGAATTTTTTGAACTATGAATTGGCAACGAATTCGGGTGTGCAAGTTTTGTTCGTGAGCTCTATACATTGGTTTGTACTTTAGGCTATTAGAATGTGCAGAGTAATAAACCGTTGTACACGCACGTAACCAAGTAGCGTATTGTTCTCAGTTGAAAAATGTGGGTCATTTAGGGGGTCATAGATACCAAATGTAGGGGTCAGAGGTCACTTGGTTCATTAAAACTAGAACTAAAATTAAAACTAAGTTTTGTTTTCATGTAAATCCCGATAAATCCCAAGATATATCCAGATAAATCTAAATCTTTGTTTTTTGGGTCATAAAATGGGGGTCGGGTCTGGGTCATTGAGAGTATTATAACTTTTTATTTAAGACGAAACTAGAAAAAGCCTCATATATTTCATACAGCCATTATTTTTTAGTTTTAAGCGGCTTTTCGGGGTCATAAAATGGGGTTCCGGTCCACCTGGGTCATTGAGACTAGAATAACTTTTCATTTTGGAAAAAGTAACAATAAATCTAAAAGTACGCAGCAACACCTTGGGGGTCACTTTGGGGGTCATTTTATGGGTGAAGGATAACACCCCAATGATCCATCTTCGAACTTGACCCCAGTGTTGACCCCTAGACTATTCTCCCGCCAACAGCTTGTGAATCATGGTCCACGCTTTTCAACTGCGTTGCTGTTACCAGGAGCAATTAGCAAGTTTTGAAATAAATAAACTTTTTTGCCAAAAAAAACGGTCTACAGCACTAAAATTCTACATGTTGAAAAGAACGTTTAGACCTTGGGCGCATTCTAGAGAATAATTGCAATGGAGCTTCCACTACTAATTTATTTAACATTGTGCAACAACCCCTATAAGGACCTTACAGTGTAAGGTGTTACTTTGGTTTTAGTACGTTTGTTTGTTTCCTAACCAATTTCCCGTCTGATTGCTACTTTGCCAACCTTAAGATCAATTATTTTATTAATAATTATAAGTAATAGTTTATTTATGTCATAAATGAAATGAATTTAGTTCATGCTTATTTTATTAATTATCTAAAAATTAACATTCAAAAAAAATATTTCAACTAAAAGTCAACAATTTTCCTACAACAAAAATATCCGTGAGGTGTTTTATGGGGGATTACTTTTGGATCTCGTCTTGCAATTTGGCATGAAATGAGTCCTTCAATTTTGTAAATGTCTCCACTGCCGCATCCTTTCCTCTCATTTGCAAAATGTTTATCCTGCCACTTTAACTGGCTAGCAACATAGAGTGTTGAATTGGGAGTTCTTACAGAAAATAAGAGTCCCATTTCTTGTACACTCAACATATCTAATTATATCCTCTAAAAAGTAGGGCTTGAATTTATAAACTAGCAAAAACCCGGAAAATGGAATTTCCGGTTTAAGGGGCAATATAGAGACCGAGAAGGGTCAAACTCGCGTGACATTAGAGGGATTAATTTTTAATTGTTTTAATCGTCAATCTGTGTAACCAATCAAGCTGATGTTGGTATTGCAGTATAATTGTGGTTTTGTAGTGAAAATGCAATTGTAGTTTTCAAGTGCAATTGCTAAAAGCGGCTGGACACGCACAGAGAAAAAAAAATTACTGTGGGGAATTGTTATCTTTATATTTATTTACGTACTAGCAGCACCGTGCCGCCTCGCGGCACTCGTTTGCTAGCAGCTTCCCGCAGTAACAATATTCCCACCGCCACTATACGTAAACAACCCCAGAATCTGGAGTCATCCAAGCGCTATGACAATAACGTTAGAAAAAAATTGTTTAGAATGATTGAAACTTAGTTTCTAATTGGAGTTTGACCCTATTTTCTCCAGTTGTCAACTTCTTATCTGGAAAATTAGACCTCGGTAGGTCTAATAGTAAGCGTTGGAAATTTATACGCGGAAGGGATCAAAATTAAACTTAAGCCACATTTGATTTTTGACCCTGGGAAAACCAGAAGTACCTACTGCACGGATTTTGACTACCCCAGATACCAACCTAATTTACGTGCAAAATATTGCGTTTGCAGCTCCAGCGGTCTCTGCAAGATATGATTATTTCGACATTTGACCTTTGTCCATATTAAAACCGGAAGTAATTTTCCTCCGGAGTTTGTCCTTAAATCACCCTATTTTTAATCGTTCATAATGTACCAAATTTAGCGACGCAAGCCCCAGCGATCATTGCGGAATTGGACAAAACGTTTGCGTTTTGCGCATCACAAAATGTTAAATTTTGGGCATTCTGACTGTTAAACTTGGACCCTAAAAACCGGAAGTAAATTTTGAAAAAAGTTGGCCCTCATCACTTATATTCAAAAATTTTTGCAGGGGTCTCCAGCAGTCTTAACACGATAGGACAAAATACGCTGAAATTTCTTGCATTGTTAATTTTGACCTCTGACTCTGGAAAAACCGGAAGTGAATTGTGACCAAACGTTGAACCAAATACACCCCAGCATTGCACCTCACTTATGTGCAAAATATGGCGCAGGTATATCTACCAGTCTTAAAAGGAGGCAACAAATTACATAAAATTATGCTAAAAATTTTGGGCGGTTTTGCTTTTGACCTTTGACCCTGAAAAAACTGGAAGTAAATTTTGAACGGAGTTTGCTGCTAAACCATCCCAGACACATACCCCATTTATGTGTCAAATATGGCGTCTGCAACTTCAGCCATTTTTTCAGGAATCGATCACAGACCGACAGACGGACAAACGAACGATTTTACAGTATAAGAAGATAGATGTTTAATTTGAGATTTTAACAGTTTTGACATTTGACCTTTGATCCTGAAAAAACAGGAAGTTATTTTTGCTCGAAGTTTTGCCCTAAACTATCGCATACCCAATATATGTGTAACATATGGCACTGTAGCTGAAGTGATTTTGCAGAATTTTATTAAAAACTTTAAAATTCGGGCATTTTGACTTTGACCTTTGACCCAAAAAAAAACCGGAAGTAAATTGGCTCCGGAGTTTGGTCCAAAATCACCCCGTTCTTAAACCTCATTTATTTACCAAATATGGTGCCTCTAGCCTCGATGTTCATTGCGGGATTGGATAAACACCTTCAAATTGGGGTATTTTGACCTTTGACCTTTGACCCTGGAGAACCCGGAAGTAAATTTCGTTTCGAAGTCTGGTTCTAAATAAGCCCTTTTTTAAACCTCATTTATGTACCAAACATGTTGCCCCTAGCCACAGCGGTCTTTGCGCGATTGCATAACACGTTAAAATTTGTGCATTGTGACATTTGACCTTTGACGCTGGAAAAACCGGGTATAAATTTGATGTGGAGTCTGGTCCGAAATCACCCTTTTTTCACTTGATTAATGTACCAAATATGGTGCCCCTAGTCCCAGCAATCTTTACGGGATTCAATAAACACGTTAAAATTTGGGTATTTTGACCTATAACCTCTGATCCTGGAAAAACCGGAAGTAAATTTTAACTGGAGTCTGGTCCTAAATCACCCCTATCTTAATTTCATTCAAGTACCAATTATGGGTATCCTAGCCCCAGCAATCTTTGCGGGGTTGGATAAACACTTTAAAATTTGTATATTTTGACCTTTGACCCTGGAAAAACCGGAATTAATTTTCACCAAACGTTAACCCAAACTCACCCCAGCATAACACTTCACTTATATGCAAAATATGGCGCAGGTAGTTCCAGCAGTCTTAAAAGGAGACGACAAAATACGTTAAAGTTATGCTAAAATCTTGGGCGGTTTTGCATTTGACCGTAGTCTTGCCCTGAACCACCGCAGATGCAAACCCTATTTTTGTGTAAAATATGATGCATGTAGCTCCAGTGTTTTTTTCAGGCATCGATCACAAACGGACGGACGGACGGACGAACAGACGAACGATTTTATAGTAGAGATAATAAATTTTTATAAACAAAAAAGTAACCGTCGCGAAGAAGAATTATAACGTTTCATGCTCTGGTATCTCTTAATAAACTTTTTTCACAATATTTTGTTTACTTTTACAACAGGATTGATGCAATATCAACACAAAAAGAACTTATATGTTTGAAAAACATTCGTATAGTCTAGAAGTTAAGAATACATTTTATTTCGAAATATTCTTAAATGGTTTCAATAATCAAGTGGCATGTTTAATCATCTTTGCTTTGAATGCTTCCTTGAGTGTTTCTAAAGGCTCGGGGAGAACGTTGATATCTCTTGTATGGTCCAACATCAGTATAAAAATTTCCTTAAAATCTGAAATAGATTTATTAAACATTATCATTTCAGCATTTTAAGACGTATTTTTTAGCTAGCCTACCTTGGTCATCTATAGCCTCAAAAGTACTTTTAATAGTTTTTGTTTCCTTCATTTCTCCAATTTTTTTCGAGCAGTTGAAATTGTATTTCTCCCATTCCCAATTTATTGGTGGCAACTCATTTATTAATTTGGGTAAATCCACGTTGATTGCCACAGTTTGGGATTGCAGCTCAGATAACTTCACGTGAAGTTCATGATGAAGCCACCATGGCAAAGTCAAGTCCATGGCAAGAGCCAAAGTGTTCATAGCTGATTCCAGTTCGTCAGAAAGTGTAAAGTCCGGAAGAGTGGCATAAGTGCCGGCTGCGTCACAAACCTTGTGAATTCTACCACTCATGTAAGGGAGTGTCCCTGGAGTGTGCTCCTCTAGGGGGCCATCTTGGTACCAAGAATTTCCAAAGTCACAGACAGCAATTCGAATTGGGCGTACTTTTACATCAATTAAGATGTTTTCAGGTTTGAGATCTGCATGCTTAACGCCATTGGCCTCAGCAAATATTAAGAACTCCATCTAATATAACAAAAAAAAAACTTTTAAATTGAACTTAAAGTTGTAAAGCGCACTCAGCTATTAGAGAGTTGCCATATCATCTTATCCATGGGCCTATCTGGCATAATTTACTTCTCGCAATCCATTTTAATGAGTTCAATATTGCAGAAAATTTATAAAATATATTGTACTATTTTGTCACACGAGTTAAATGTGAAAAAATTTAAAATGTAAAATGTTTCAAAAACAAGTTATTGAATAAATTTTAATCGTTATATTAAATATTGCAGTATGAACTGTGTATTTTTGAGTAAAATTAAATGACCATCAAAGTTTTAATAAACTTATGCTTACAACTTGCACTCCAATTGCGGCGTAGTAATATTTCCTTATTTTCTCGTGTTGCTGAAGTAATCTTTGAGCAAATACCAACAAGTCACCTTCGGGAAAAAATTCTTCCAATAACACTTCCATACCGTTGGCTTCACCATAGCCGTAAACTTTTGGCAATGTTGGTGGAACTAAACATAATGACAAAAAGTTTACTCAATACACAATTACTGTAAAAATATAATTCACAATTTATCTGGAATACTAATAAAAATAGTTTCAAATATTCTTGTCAATATTCTGTTTACCTTTTGCGTCTAACGCAGCAAATGCTCCCAACTTCTTGAGAGCGTTGAATTCATTCCACAGGAAACTCTTATTTTGATCCATTTTACCTTGCTGCTTGGGAGAAATCAGTCTTTGTTAGAAATAAGGAAATTTTAATTTGGTTTGGTATATTTTAGCTTAAAACGGATAATGCAAAATTTATAATTAAATTTATAGCTACTGTTTTTTTCAATTGCCTAGTTTTTTTTTAAATCTTTTCAATGGTATTTACCAACAAAATACTTAATGACTTTTAAAAGGAATTCCAAAATTTTGAATTTAAATAGTTGAAATAGTTTTAATAGTCATATGTAATTACACATTAATTTTTCATTTGTTAGTTTTTTGTGTCATGTTTGTAACAAAATAAAATATATTGATTGAACTTACACATTTCAGGACGAGAAACAATTTAAGCTCGGCATCGTACACTGTTAAAATAATTGTCAATAAGGTCAGCGAATGGATTATAAGCGTAATTTGTTTCAATTAGTTTCAAGCAGTCACATGTAAAAAATAAGAAGTAAATTTGTGATGTTTTAATTATAAAGCGTAAAGTATGCAGATGTAGTTATTGTGATAATATGGTAACACTATACCAATTGTAAATATTGAACAGCTTATAAATATTAAGAGTCACATACCTTTTACGACCCGAGAAGAACCTCCGACTGCTAGTTCTTCTTTAACTTCAAACTTGCGTAAATTATTCAAAAAGACAGACTGTGAAAATGTAACAGTAATAGGCGTCGCTTCTGCCGTGATCGCCAAATAAAACATTGCAAATAGAGCAAACTTCAACATGGTGTTCTTTGCAATGATCTAGAAACAACGATAAAAGTGGCATAACTATTCGCAAGTTCTCGTGTATGTATGCCGAAGTTTAATTCAATTAAATTTAGAAGTTTGAATTAAACTACCCTGTTCAGTGTTATATGGAGCAGTATCGTATGTTTATTTCAATAAGTTTATGTAACAGTACAAACTAATCTGTATGTTCAAATGTGACTCTAACAATGAACAGTTGTGAGCTTATACAGGCCAATGAGCACCATTGTTACATTACGTCCTTAAGTACTCATATTAGATTCAGTTTATGTTAAATTTAGCTGCAAATTTTTATTTTTTACTTTAAAAAAAATAATTTGCATTTTTTTTTAAATTCTTATGGGATTAACACGTGGAAACAGACCATTTTAAGAGCTTTGACGATTTTTCAAGCGTCTATTTTAAACCATAAGAATTCTAAAAACTGAATATTAGCAGCTAAATTTAACATAAAAGCAATCCAATATGACCATTAAGCATCATGTGTAACACTGGTGCCGATTAGCCTGTATAAGCTCGCAACGGTTGCTTGTGAGGCAGAACTGTGTGTTTTAGCATAATTTTACCAACTAATTTCTAAATTAAATTTATTTTAAATCAATTTAATTTTCACAATTTACCTCCTAATACTTGTACCTATTCTTTTTCAGGCAACAATTTTTTTTTAAATTAAAAAAAAATGAGTTAGGAGTTTTAGGTTTCAACAAAGAATTGTAGCACAGAAATACTTGATATTCATAATTGCAACAAATCATTGCTTATTTTATACCCTCGTTGAGACTTAACACACGGATTACTGAACAACATCGTTTTCAATTTTATGAATAAAATAGCAGTGTAAAATATGATAAAGTAGCTTTGTTTACGCACATTAGCAGTTTTAAATGTACTGAAGTATTGTACTTTTACAATACTGTTTCAAACGTCCGGGGATCGAACCAAACCTGTTTCATATTCAGTTTCAAGTGAAATTTCTCGTTGGTTAAGCTCTCAGTGCTACTCTGCTGACAACCTGATACAATTTTAATTTTTGAACGCTTTTGTGGGTAAAAATTAGCAATACAGTCCCATGTAAGGACACCAGAGTCATTATGATACGCCATTTTATGTTACTAATTTGTGCGGTTTGATTGTCTTATGCATAAAAATGTAACTTTTGCATTGATATTCATATTACCACATGATGCTACAAGTGAAGTAAAAAAGAATAATACCGCATTACTCTCTTACTATTTAGTCTATTACTAGTAAGTATTGTTCTAGGTTATGTTTCACCTACACACGAACAGTTAAATGAATTGAATTTTTTTTGTTGCTTTAAGTAAAAAAGCACAAAGTCCAACAAATTAAAATGCTTCAACATTTAAATTTTTAGCTGTAAATTAGAGAAGCTGCTGCTGTTTTCGATATTAGTAAAAGCAATTCCAGAATTGGTTTTTAGTAAAGCTGCAGAAATGAATCATCTCGTCTTTCAATTCATTCCAATTCTGCTAAAATTTTCATTTTTGCAAAATATTTTAAAATTAATTAACCAACGGCTGGTTTTCATACACGAACAAGTGTTTCTAGAGATAGCTAAATTAATTTCTTTTAAATTCATACATTTGTATGGTTATAGATGTAGGTTGTTAATCATACTCTCCCAATTGTTTGATTCCTTTTCATGTCATTACAATAACGTTAAGAAATTTCATTGTATTTAGTATAGGACAGTTACTATAACAGTATAAAATTCATATATACTACTTGTCTTGTATGCCAATAATCTTAAAAACATGCAGAAATTGTCAATATTGTAATACATAGATAGATGTAGATGAAGTTGAAATGACAGATGAGCAGTTATTTGCAACTAGGATATTTATTATATGTGTAGAAGATATTTAAAAAATGAAAAATAACCTGATTAAAATTTTACCAGTATATTGTACGCTAGCCTATCTCTTTGTGTCTAGGCAACTTTCATCGATACATTAGACCATAACTAATCTTAATTAAATAACCTGAGCTTACAATACGTAGACCCAAAACATCAATCTGTGTTGGTGTGTTTATAAATTTTACAAACATTAATAATAAAACTGAACATAAAAATAGAGATTTTAAATTCATTTTGAAAAAAAGCAATCGAACTTCATATTTAAATTAGCAACATCACACTTATTATTATGTTTTTACAGTTTGTCCGCCCGTCCGTGTAGCACTATTTTCTTAGGAATTACTCAACACATCTGAAATTTGTTTTCAGATATGAGTTCCTTGATATCTTGCGCAGTCTAAGTTTATTTTGTTTGACCTCAATCGTTCCACTTGGGGGTCAGAGGTCAAGGCCAAGGATATCATTCTATGACAACATTCAAAATAACCTCTATTAAAGGTGTTCCTCTCATGAAGTGAAACAACATTTTTATTGGACAATTTTATCGGTAGCCCCGCAATGACTTCTTGGCCCTAATATGACTTTTCAAAGTCAAAATTGATATTGTACAAAACGAAAACAAAAATTTTCTAAAAATTTAATTACGTTTTGTTATGTTATGGTTGAATATAATTTTATACTTTGTTTTAACAACGTGATGAAAGTGTAGTAGTTCCTCGGCATAACAGATCCATTTTTGAAGGTACTGGTGTTTCCAGCTATTGATTATCCAGCTTTGTTTGAACCTAGTTGTTTAATTTAATTTATTTCCTGTTGCAATTAAATAGTTTTTCTTGGTATTTTCTTGTCCTAGGACAGGTTTAGACTTTCACGGCTCCGGCTCCACCCCGGAGCCGGAGCCGGAGCTGGAGCGGAGCTAAATTTTGGCTCCGGCCAAACCTGGAGCCGGAGCCGAGCCAAGGTCGGAGCGGCTCCAGCAACCCCCGGAGCTGGAGCCGGAGCCGGAGTGGAGCCGGAGCTGCGGCTCCGGAGCCGATATTTACATGTAGAGTTTTAATGTACACTGACGTCGCTTAAGACAAAAAAATTAACACATCTGTTTGGCTGATTTACAAAGGGTGTCGGAAACTTTTGAAATATAATTAAGTTTTTCAAACAGTACAACAGTATATGTAGAAAAAAGCGATAAATGCAATTTTTAAACATAAGTTGCATCTCCAGTTGTTCGTGTAACCATTTGCGTATTAGTTTTGGAATAACTGTATGCTCCATTGCTTGGATAATATTACAAACAATATACAAAATTTTACAATTCTCATAAATATGTAAAATTTGTACTGCGAAGTGTATTTTTGCCACAAAATTTCAACGAGCAATGATGAGATGGCTTTTGAAAACCAATTTTAGATTCATTTTTTCAATTTTTTGAAGACATAAAAAAGCAAAATCAGCTCCAACTCCAAAGGGGTATAGAGCCGGAGCCGGAGTGGAGCTAGATTTTTAGCTCCGCCCCAACCCGGAGCCGGAGCGGAGCCAAGGTGGAGCGGCTCCACCTTTGGTCGGAGCCGGAGTCGGATTTGGAGCTGGAGCCGTGAAAGTCTACATTGCAGTAACTCCTGTGCAGGTTACCTACGCCTCTAGTTTATGCTCGACACCAAAATATGTCCCCAATTCTCCATTAGAAATTTACCACAGAATGTGAACAATTCTAAAACAAACCTGCTAGTACCGTGCTAATTTCGTGACCCTTAAATTTTTCTAGTTGAATGGTACTTTTTTTTCGATAATAAAATGAGTAAATGTCCTTTAGTAATACAACGGGTTAGGCTAAAACTTATTTTTATTCCATTGTCCTCTGAATCTAATTAGTTTAATTTGAATGCAAAGCCGGTTACCCTTTGAAAAAATTTAACTTGAAGCAAATTCTTTGCCAAATCAGTTTGGCTGAAAAGTGAAATTCATGGCTCGAACATTTGAAAATTGCCCTCAATGGTAGTCTTGTGTTCCAGGAGGTGTAAGTTTGTTCATTCACGCATTCCGTGAGATTAATATAGATCCTATTTAAGAGTAGTTGATTGCATTTTAATTGAGGTCTGATTAACCACTAACTTACTAACGATGATCTAGTTTAGCATGCACAAATACCCTTGCACCAGTATGCCAGGAATGTGGCCGTTGTACAGAATGCTGTCAACTAGATTACCAGACGTTTTCTCCCGGACATTCCCTACCGGATATTTCCTCCCTGACATTCCCTTCCGGACTTTCCTTCCCCGAGACAGGAGAGAATGTCTTGGGGAGGAAAATCCGGGAGGGACGACTCGTCACATTTGTACTATAGACAACCACATGCTATAAGCCGCTCCACGTTTAACTTCGGTTAAGCTAATCCTGAAGAGGAACGCTGAATTTGTTTAGCTTATCGTAGTTTACCTTTTC
>JAQFYP010002020.1:0-13701 GCA_034694865.1 Bilobella braunerae | reverse complement strand
CGCAGCAAGGCTCAATTCATAAAAATAAATATCGAAGTCAATAGATCAAATTACAAAACGCCACTAAAATGCTATAATGCTGCTGATGGTCCCTAAATGAAAGGGAAATACCCAGCATAGAACAAAATTAGATCAAAATAGCTTTTTTAATTTCTTTTTTTCTCCAATCCAAGGAAGCTACAGGAGCTGAAAAATTATTAAAAAGACTACTTTTCGACGACAAAACTCAAAATTCTAATACTATTCTATTTAAAAATGGCGTATAACGCACCTTATTTTAAAATGTAAGAGGTAAACATTGACTATAAAGTTCTTCAGTTGACACCATAACAAGTGAACCACTGCCGAAAATTCTAAACTAGAAAAAAATCAAGCTAGAATCTAACCATGCATAACTGCCAACGTTTGACTCTCTAATTGGTTCCTCAGGACAATCTCTTGCCCATAAAATCCGAGATGAACCATAGTATTTGAATGTTACCAGAACATTCCCATTTTCCTATTTGCCAAACTAACAAAAAAAATTTCCACTAACTATCAAGAAATTCCAAAACTTCCAAAAACAAAACAAATTGTAAAATTGTCCTGGAGTTTAGAAAAAACCTAAAAATAGAGGGCTAAAGAATTCCACCTTTAAAGAAATTAGGTATTTTCACGACGCCGACAAAGTTCCGTAAGTAATTAGAAGATACGATTTCCTCACTAAACTTGAAAATTTTAGCTCAAGTTACAATGCTAGAAAAACAATTAACACATCTATGACCCAGTCTATACTGTAAAACATTAAAAAACTTTTCACAGAACACACGTAATAATAGTTATAGTAATTATAGTAATTATTATATATTAAGTTATAGTGCTTGGATGTTGAAAACGGGCTAAATGGCGATAGCACAACTACACTGATATTTACCTGCCACCATGATCGCAAAAATCAGGCTGTGCTTTCAACGTTATAAAAAAAGTGAGAATAACATTTTCTTTCCAAAACTACAAAAAAATTACGTGCTTAAATTTTAAAGCTCCCTGTTTCCTCTTGTGGACGTTCGAGTAGCAAACTCGCTAAAGTCAAAGTTGTCAAACATTTTGGTATGAAAAATGGCACCGACATAGTTCAACATCGCAGTGAAGCAGCCTCTGCATACCACTGGAATTGGTTCATAAGACATCGTTAATCCTAAATAATTTAAAATTACATTCTCAGAAAGACGTAGCGTATATATCCTTTGTAAACCAGCTAAGTCAAAAGTATCTGTCTCTACGAGAAAATTTCCGATGACTATGCCAGGATTTTTTTTTAAATTACTTGCATATTTAGCTCGAAGGTTCATACTGCGTAGAAAAGTTTCAGTTACTTAGCTTTAACTTTAAGGCAAGTTTAACATGCCTAACAAAGGAAAAATGAAACAAAGTATAAGAACGTTTTCAGATCAAGAAGTTGCAAATTTTACAAAAAAAATTAATTGAGAAAAAGTAGTGGTTGGATGTGACATCCTAGCAGCTGAGAAGGCAGAGAGACGCACGCAAGGTATCATACTTGAAGAAATGCCTCTACTCGGTTCCTTTGACTATGCGTTATGGAAATACAAAAAAATGCACAAAATTTCAGAAACATTCCAAAATTTGTAAACATGAAATTAATATCTAAAGTGCAATTAGCATGTCCCGTTCAACTAAATTTAGAGAACTGCCTGAATTTTGTGCATTGACATGATGGAACCTATACCGAGAAAATTCATTAGAATTTTCAGACTTTGCGTCATAATATTAATCTTACGTTGCAAAATACCCTTGCATAAAAGGAGTGCGCAGGTGAGATTCATCCTAAAAGATAACAATACTAGGGACTAAATATACAGCAATCAACACTACGAAAAACTAAATTAAAATTTAAACCAAACCGAGCCGAACCAAAATTAAAAACTGAACCTAAACCTTAATAATAAAATCAAAATCATGAATTATGTTTGTGCATTCTTTTAAATTTTAAAAACAAATTGTACGATACAAATCTGAAATCCCAGAATACATATTTTAGGGATATAAAATGTAGGATTTGCCATGGATTTGTATAGCAATTTTTATTCCCACTTAAAATCATATTGCATGTTCAATACCTCAATTGCGCGTTCATAAATTTTTCTGTCATAACAAAAAGTCCTCCATCATTAACATTATGAAAATTAAAAAAAAGTACAAAGTAGAATTTCGACCATTTAGACTCTAATGTAAAGAGCTGTTTGTTTACGTAAAAAAGAATGAATAAAATTGGCTTAGTTGATGACTTAAATTGAAGCAAAGTTAAATGATGTGTCAAAAAAACACAAAACAACACAATTTGTGACACAAAAATGTGTCTCAAATGCTGCCTCTGGCAACTATTAGGGCATTTTAGTGCTGTTTCATGTGTTGAATTATTACGTATTTTACATTCAATCACGAATTTCACATCTCACATATAATTTTGTGTTGACTTCTTGTTGTAGTACATCTGGATTCAGTTTCTGAAGGAGTAGCTCTTCCTGTGTTTGCTGATTTGAATGATTCTGATTGTTTGGTGGTCAGTTGCTTCTCGAATATCTCCCGGTAACCCTACAGGTGAACAGAATGTTGTCACGAGCGATTCTTTGGCTGTAGATTTTATTGTAACATAAGTCACAGTTGATAAGAGCTTGGCGATTGATTGGTGAGGTGTGAACTGAAATGGGAGCAATAATGTACACAACGCAAAAGACTATTTTTCGCATATATTTGACTTATTGAAACAGTTATATATAGAACTGTCACTTGAAAGGGCTAATTTTTAGTGCATTTTGCTTAGGAACTTTTAGGTTTGAAGAATTAACGTTGGCATTAAAAATGCAATGATGTTAGGTTAAAACCAATTGCATGTGAAATAAAAATTCTATTAACTTATCAGAAATCAAACACGTTTCTTTCTGTGTTCAAACAGACAGTTGTTTGCAATCAAACACACTTAATTTTTGTTATTTGATTAGTGAGTTTTTTTTTGTAAGTTTTGAAATTGGTTATTTAAATTGAAGTTATTTAAACTTTAGTTACCTTTTGTGGAATAAAATTTTGCGAGAATTTGAGAGAAAGTACCCGTTGAAATTTGATGAGTTCAATTGTATGAATGTTGCCTGCATGAGCACTCCATCCGTTAGTGTGGAGTCTGCAATTAAAAGTAGGTCAAGTACTTTAGCAATAAAGTAAAATATGAATGAATCAAGTCCTGCATCGCAAGCAAGTTATGCGGATCAAGTAAGTTAAGTAAATCAATTAATGGCATGAGCTGATGGACTTTGTACTTTGCAAAGAATTCTTACTGCTCGAATCACTTGTTTTGACCTATTTGACCTAAACCTAACCTAAGTCACAAATTACGAGTAAGACGTATGAAACATAACTTCAAATAAATAATAAAAGTATGATACAGAATAAAATACTCCATATTACTTAACCGTATATTTGCATTGACTCAATTCACAAGAAATTGACTTGCTTCAAAAAAATCCACTCACTTAATGCACTCCACTTAATATTAGAACAGAGTTTGGTTCCTTATCTTCAACTAACAGAAAATGTCATTGGCTCCCTCAAGCTATATAAAATTTAATCACTTCTCTTCATGCCTATAATAAGTCATCCATCACATTGTAGTCTCCTGATCCACCCTCATTTCAGCAAAGCATCAAAATCAAACTTGCATTTCTCCCTATTCAACTCATTTCAATTCAATTCAAGTGTATTTACTTGTCTTCCCCTATCAATCTATTTAAAAATTGATCTTTCTAGGGTCTCACAACTGAAGAATAATGTTAGAAATAACAATTAACTATAAAAATTCTGATTGGCTTCTTTGCACTTGTATAGTGTCGTTTAGCCATGGGACACAGGATACAATCCCGAAGTGACAAGTCTTGATTTACGGCAAAAATTTAGCCTTTAAATTTAGCTCGGTTTTTTCAAAAATCAACAAAGCCCGAATCAAAATGTTTAGACAGAAGTGTAAAATACGAGTTGATTTTATGTCTACTTTTTAATGTACATACAGTGCCTTCAAATAAAATGTGCCGACTCAAGTTTTTGCCAGAAGTCGGAAATCCTGAAAATCAAAATTAGTGAGGGCAATGTAACTATGTTTCCTGTTTGAAACTCCTTGACTTTCCCTCTTTCCCATGAAAAATCTCATGTAGTTGTCACTTGATCATTCATTAATCTACCCACGTGAAAAATTTTCAAGGCAGAAATAGCTATATTAATATGTTAAAGAGACCGAAAACTAATCACTTCTAGACTTGCTCTTTGTGACGTTGAAATTTTTTTTCCAAAAACTGTTTCTACAGTTATAGCAAAAACGATAGTTGCAAAAGTAATTTGGTTATCAAAATAGAGCAAATTTTCTCAGTTTTATTTTTCTCCGCAGATATGGGGAGGTTTCTACAGGAACTGGTCAGGCGTAGTGCAGCATTTCCTGTATTCCAAAATGTTTTGTATTTGCTGCAACATTTTTCAAGGAAAAAGTACTTTCGACCAGTATGCAAATTTAGGCTCAAAGATCAAAATCAAACTAAGCTTTTTAAAACACTAATATGGAGCACTTTTTTTTTTGGGTATTCCTGTTATTCTCAAAGAGACTGATTTAGTTTGAATCTAGTCAAATTCCAAAACCCAAGATAAAAGTTTAGTTATTTATTTGGCAAAGATTTTCAGTTTAAAATGAATAGGACAATAGGAGGAATGGGGTTGCTTTGAAATTGAGATTTTAATCTGTCTCCCCTATGCTCGACCTAGAGGGATCGCATCTCTCTATATTCAATTGGAATTGCAAAATTTAGATATCTTAGTTTATCAATTCGCTAATTTTTTTAAAATTAGGGTATAATTTGGGACACTTAAGAGTGTCGGAAGAAAATTTCATCCGGATCTCATCAGTGCACAGTGGGACAAAATGGACCAGATTTGGCCAAGCCAAGTTTTTGAAGAGTACAAAGTTACTCCTACGTATTAATGCTACTTTCGTGTTGCACTGGCACGAAATCTCAAGTATATATTGAACATATTTGTACAATATGTACAAAGTGGGCCGCGGGTCCGAATCCTACCGTCGGTTCTTACTTTTTTGAGTTTTCCACATCTTAAATTTTAGATTTGAAACTTTGCTAGTTCTTAGGGTAATTTTACAAGTTTATCGATATCATTCGAAGGGTTTATCGACTTTTTGACTCCTTTACTTCGGATAAAAATGATTACGTAAATAAATTTTGAGAATTGAAATAAAGAATAATGAATCGTTGCAGTATTGAATACATTAACGATTGTTCATACAAATAATATTTATATTTTTGAGTAACCAACATTCCTAAAACCAAAATAGATCGTTTTGAAGCAAAATGAGTGGCATGGTTTCCAATGCTACTTTAACATTATGAGAATTAGTTTTGTACACACTATCCTTTATATTTATTGACAAATTAGTAAATTTTAAGTGTTAAATCGGAATACGCAGATTGAGAAAAACTTGAAATTCCAACCAAATTCAATGTCAACAAATGTAATGCCAACAAATCTAATAACATCAACAAATTTAGGTCAATACATTGAAATTGAAATTTAAACTTTTCGAATCCTATAAACGGTTATCACGAACTCGTTTCAAATCCAATGCTTAATACGAGAGAAATTTATTGGATAGGCTCAACTGCTTTGAAGGATACTAGCGAAAGGAATTCTATAATATGGTTGAAATTGAACGAAGGGGGTACACTTTTTGTTTAAAGTAGAAAATATTGTTGCGCCAAACCACCCTCTAGGTTCAAGCAGACTGCCCAGAAGTAAAATGTAGGATTACACTTTGGCACAGAATTCAACTCCAATCATGGGGGGAACTTCTTTTTTAGTTTTAATTCACTGCGCTTGTTCAAAGTACATTTTATTAGGCTACGTTAAAAAAGTTATCATTATTCTTTAAGCATATTTTTTCCAAATAGAAAGAAACTGAATAATTACAAAACTTCATCTCACGATACCTCAAACGCCAACGAAACGCATCAAAGTTTCTCTAAAAGGAGCAATTTGGAACAGCTAGATTTCGTTCAAAAACTTTTATATAGACTTGCTTTGTTATGTACAAATCGTGTTTTGACTGCACGGAGGTGCATGGGTTGCATATCTTCTACTCTGTATAACCCATGCTAATTCAATGTATTTTATTTTCTTGATGGCTAATTGAAACCCAGCAACTTTCCTGTGCATTGTTCAATCTTGGACCAATTTGGGCCCACTGTGCAGTGCACCAATCTTATTTTACAACTCATTGTAAATTAGGTTTTTATAGGTTTTCTCTCTCTTGTTTTTTTTTTTAAATTGGAAATCCTTTTGCAAAACCTCTCGAGCATATCCAAATGGAGGAGTCTGTAAGACCTTAAAACAATTTCAAACGGGAAAAATGTTCCATAATGCGTCACAGTTTTACTCTTGGTATGTTCATTTATTTATAATCAAACAAAAAACTGCTTCTTTTTTTAAAACACATCAAGCTAATAGATCTTGGGCCTTTGGTGGAATCGGCAGCAGAAATGGCTGAATAGTCGACGGAGTTTCACGAATTGGCTGAGAGATCCGATGGAGTTCCATCGTTGCATATATAGGTATAAGTGATACGTTGTCCAGGGCAAACATAGGAGCCATTAATGTAACAAAAGCCAGGCCTTGAATTGGATTCGCAACTGTGAGAAAAAAAAACAAATTGTAAAATAACAACCCAAATAAATAACTAATATTTATTATTTACTCTACTAGGTATTTAAAACAATAGCGCGTTGTACTTTAAATCAACGAAAACAAAAGACATTAGTAGACACTTGCGAACTGCTGCAATATATTGGAAGATATAATTAGGAAATATTGTTGTACGAAAACTATGACATTAACGTAGTACAAAAATGCTGTTTTATGATTCAATTTCAGTTCAATTAGGGTGCCAAACTTAGAGTAACTAACACCAAAAATTAGAGGTTACTAAAGAGACACAAACTAAATTATTAAAGTAGGTTTCATTCAAGGGATCATATGTTGCGTTTTATTTTAAATTTAGTACTAACTTATATTGCACATACAAACACACCAAAATGATAGATAGAGAAATGAAGTAAAAGGACCTACCCGTCACTCAATACGTTAAATTTTATAGCATTATAGAGTCATATTTGTTATAACAGCTCATAAATAAGTAGTCAGCCTACTTACCACTGATTCATTCTTACAAGTGTGTCCTGACAAGAAGAAGTCGCAGAAGTGATTGTAGGTATCGCCGAACGGCACAACAAAGGAAAAATGTCGTTTATTTGCAGAATATCTCCATGCGACACTGTCAGGAATGCCATGCTGAGCACAGCCAAAGCCAAAGGTAAAGAAGTAGAGCGTCCCTGTAATTTGTCATGTGATTCAAAGAGCTTACCAATATTGTAACTTATTACAAAATACTTACCATTTTTGTAGCTGTCAGAGGTACAAATTGAACAGTAACTTTGATGAGCGTTGTAACTTTGTAAAACTGGAAATGGATTCATTTATACTTACTTCTCCTAATGTAGCAACTAAAATTTGCAACGTCGAAGCATGTCATAAGCATCATTCACCTGAAGGCGTCATACCTGTTTATTTGCAGTAAGTTCAAAGTCTGGTTTATTAAAGAAATTGTCTAGTATTGCTAGTTTTGTGAATTTTTTATCTTCGCAATTGCTAGTTCTTTGCTAGATCTTATGCCGAATTCCAGTGAAGGTGGGAAGGCAAAAAGTGATGTTAGCAGTGTTTAGCAATGCGCTTCATCACATCCAATTAAGCTTAAAAATGAATAAGGCCTTTTTTTAAGTTTGAGTTCTTCCATTATAAGATGGTCAATTTTGGCTAGTTGTAAGTGAATTACATTTTTAATGACACCACACAACACGAGAGTCAATTCTTAAAAACGAAACAAATCTCTTTATGATAGGGCCAAAACAGGATGTCTCTGGCGGTACAAAACGTGGAGATGTTTTTTTGTTTAAATTTGAGAAAAAATTTTTTTTTATAATAATGGACAGAATTTTGCAAAAAAAATTGCTTAATTGTGAATTATGATTGTAAAACGGTGTATCTTGGAATGCTGACAATGAACCGTTCTGAGCTTATACTCTATAAGGGGCAATAGGCACAATTGTTCCGTACGTTGTTAAGTAGTCATATTAAATTGCGTTTATTTTAAATTTAGCTGCTAATATTCTTTTTGAATTTTTCAAAAATTGCATTTTTTTCGACTTAAACACGACTTTTCGACTTTTCAACACGGAAAAACAAAGATTGTAAAAGGAAAAATGTCCGAATATGCGAAAATCTTCGAAGATCTTTGAAGCGACTGTTTTTCCATGTTAACCCCCATCAAGATCCTAAAAATCTTCAAAATTTGAAAAGCCAAAAATGAATATAAGCAGCTAAATTTAACATGAACGCAATCTAATATGACTACTACATAATAATTATGTAATAATTGTGCCGATTGTATAAGCTCGCAACGGTTGCTTGTAAGGGTACGTGCAAAATCCTTTATAAAATTTTCGAATTACTTTCGCAAGTCAGATTTTTTTAAATCTAAAAAAAAATTCATACTGCGTCACAATTCGTCAATTCATAACAAACTTTGATAATTTTCAAGCAAACAGTATTGAAATGGTTGTGACGTTAAACTTTATTAAAATTAGCGTACCGCTAAATTACAAAGCCATTTGAAAATTAATAGATTCCTTCTTTTCCTATGTATGGAACTAATTGTGTGGAAACCAGTATGGGCTAATTTTTTTTTCCGATTCATTTTTAATTTAACTTCGACATTACTAATTCTTATTTTTCGTCGTATGCACGTCATACACCAATTCAACAATGATAACTTTTAAACTATTTTTATGCTCAACTTTGTACCGCCCCTGAGACGATCTTGAAATTCATAGGTTACTAGCGTTACCTAGTTTGCAAATTTACTATCCTGATTGACACAAGGCTTGATACAGTTGACTAGTTTGGTTACTTCTGTACAGATAACATTCTGCACATATGTATTTATGAGGTTGGTCAGGTTTGTCATAGACTAACAGTTTAGTATTTTATTCTACATATAAGTATGAAAGTTTTTTTTAAAGGTATAAGTATTAATTATAACACTTAAGTATAAGGCCGTAAGGCTGTAGGGCCTTGCTTGTCAAAGTAAAAGTGTTTTACTCTTGATTTTGACCACAGTATCACTTGCATTGGTCTTGCGCCGTTCTTATTATTTTGTCCCTTCCATTGTACGTAATCTAACCGAACCTCGCGGATAGTCACAATGTTCGCATGGGTTGTAGATACATCACTTTTAATAACTCTTCGGCCAATGACAGCCGTCCAATATAACGCATTCGCAAAGTATCAACAATTCATGAAGTAGAAAAAGGTTTTTCTTTCCGTGATAAAAAGAAGCAAAACATAGGACTCAAAATGCGCCTAAAATAGAGCCTAAAACAAAATGCTAGACGAGTGCAAATGTCTAATATAAAAGTGTTCGAAATCAAAATATTCAACAATCCTAAATTTAACCAAATGGAATGGAAATCTGACAAAATTATCTAGGTACGTTTAAAATAAGTATGTTTATATAGTACTTTGTTAATTATGCTTCACACTATCACACTTCAATGGTAGGCTTTTAGATTTTAAATTTTTTGTTTTAATCATTAGTAATATAATGTTTTAAATCAGTATTACTATATTAATGTAAGGTTTTAAGGATTTTTTTATTTTAGTATTAATAATTCACAATTTACTCCCGTCTTGGAATAGTTTGTGTAGCTAGTTTGAAATATTTTACAGTTGTTTTATTTCATTTGCAAGACAGAAAGCTTGTCTTTTTCATAGCTAGGTTCAACCGGTTCCTTAGCAATTCGGTTATTCCAAAGGAAACACTTAAAAATGTCATGGCTACAAAAATGACGAATGAACAAATAACATAATTAGAGTCAAGCTTGAGTGCTTGGAAACCTGATTTCTCGTGTCCCGAATTCTTCGACCATCTTAATTTTTGTGTCACACCAATTCTATTAGGTGCATAAGTGTGTTTTAAATAGCCATAAATCCCTGAGTGAATGGTTGCTTGAAATCTTCTGTGCACCGTATGTAGTCTGTCCCAGCCCATAGACGGAAATTGCCATGCTGTTGTGTGTTCCATAAATGTATCTTTCCCCAAATAAAACTTTTCAAAGGTCAACATGGGGTCGACCTTGAGCGTCATATCTTGCAGTTCTTCCAAGTTTCCAACAAATAGTACTTTTTTACAAGTGCTTATTTCGGAATGCGCTGTGCTTCCGTTTGGTCTGTATATCTCCAGTGCTTCAAACGCTGAGTCATGTTGCAAATTATCAAACACCATATCTTTAAAATCTTTGGCTGTGCCTCTCTTTATAGAATGCTGTCTAAGAGATTCAATGAATTTACTCTTTGGCTCCATATACTGGCTAAACATTGCAACATAAACAGATTTAAACCTTCTGCTGTTTGGGTCCTCATTTTTAAAAATACTTCTGTCCGTTACATCGGGTACAAGAATCTTGTAACCCGCGTTCAGTGCTTCAATAACCTTCTCCATAGATTTCTTTGGCAGTGGTGCAGTTATCTTAGAGGTAATTATGCCCTTGTAAACATTGGTCAATACGAGGGCGCCTAAAAGCGTTCCTAACAGAAATGTTTTTTTGGTAGATTTCCTTGACAACCTGCCATAAACACGGTTATCTTGCTCAAGGAACATTTGAAAGAAGAAGAGCAATTTTCCGTCCCTAACTTTAAAATCAGCCGCAACGTAAAGAAGAAATCCTGTAATGGCCACACGTGTAATTGTAGTAAGAATCCAGGTATATTCACAAAATGGCGTCAAGAATACATACAAGTTAACAAACTTTTTGTTGCGGTTACACGTTAAAAAGTTGTAGCTTGTTCTATCGGTAAAGAAGTAGCTGTCTTTTGAAAGTAATTGGTTTAGCACTGACGGAAAGCCATCAACCACAACCCGATTTGTAATGCTCCGGCTATTGGTGGTGTCGTAGACAATATTCTTTACGTTGTCGGGAAGCAATGAACTACTCAAATTTGCATAATTTATCGCCATTTCGAGAACCGTACCAGGATATTCAATGCTAAATTTAGGGACAAAGCGCTCTCCACTAAAGTGCAATACGTGAATTATCGGCAAACTTCGACCAAACAAACCTGTGATATAAGTATATCGTAATTTAGTGTAAGAAATAGTGTAGCTAATTGGGCAAACGTTGTAGAGGATTCCCATGAAAACAGCGTCTAATAGCTTGTGACTGATTGTTGCATTTCTGTTCAAGGCTGAATACTGTGACACACGCGTAGAGACTTAGGGCATGTATTTGAGATGCGCGTAAGTCTGTATCCAAGGCTATTACAAAGGTTGGCGTATCTATCCAGGATATTCGGTTCTTCTTTACATTCCATTGTGCTAATACAAATTTGACTACAACAAAGTAGGTGTACATGTTGTAGCATCCTACATCTTTGAGAGGGTAACAAGTGAGCAACCAGTTGAACGATTCTTTGACACCTTGCACATCCTGTTCTGTTGATGGAAAATAAAGCGTGATTAACTGACAACTTTCGGATCGATTTCTCCATTGGGACTGGAGTTTTGTCATACACGTATTGTACATTGGCATTGTAGTATCTGAGTAAAGAAAAATCATACTGGCTTGATTTATTTGAGGAAAAAACGCTTCAAATGTGTAATAAATTTCCACAAAATTACATGCATCAAATCCTTAAAAGTTAATATCTGTGCTCACTATAACCCATATAGTATAGAATATTACCAATGAATTCTGCATTTTTGTGATGAAAATTTACTTAAGTTTGAATTTGGTAAAATTTTGGTTTAAAAACAAAGTGAAGGCCTTGGCCGCGTGATATCAACTGATAACCTAGGTTAGGATAGGAATCTGGTATTAATAATTTGAATTATTGATTGTATTCTTATATCTAACGCAAACTTTTGTACAAGATTAGAAAGATAATGAGTGCCTTATTAAATTTTTTGTCTTCTTTAGTACATAAGTCAATCAATCAATCGTTTATTTGACATTAGGCATAAGCCAAATCAACACAAATTTGAGGTTACACATGTGTTATAGAATCTTAAAGTTAGGAGTATTCTTAGTGGTATTAGTTGCTGGTAGGCGGCACTTTGTTGTAGTTATTGTGGGAGCTTGGTCATTTGGATTAAATGTGTTTTAAAGTTTCAGGAGCGTTTACTTAAGTAAAAAAAAAGCATTCATTTTGAAAATTAAATTAGTTTAATTTTAGAGTAAAATTTAGTTTGAACGGTTGGTTTGAAATTCACTCTATATTTTGTTGATCATGGAAGTGGTAGGCGTTGTTTAGGTCATTTCTCTTGGTTGATACGTACGTTGGTGTTGATGGCCTCGACGCGATGGGTATTCTACATGTTTTGATGTTTTTTACTGGCGGGTGCATGAGAATCATTCTATTTGCGAGGCGGAAAAATAGGACGAGGGTTGTCTGAAATGAAGTTAGTATAAGGTTGGGATGAGTTTGTTCTCGCTTCTGAAGGCTCGATTGCAAGTTCCAAATCAGTGTGTTGGGTTGGCTCCTGTTGACTTCCGTCTAATAATATTTCTTGCCATCTCTTCCTGCGTTCAGCTCTGGTTCCTGCTGTGAGGTCTTCAGTTACTGAGTAAGGGTCTCCTTTCAGTCTTAGCTCTTTTCTAAGGTTTAGGACTTGGTTTCTTGCTGTCATAGATTGGAACTTAACTTTAATAGGCCTAGTTTTGCCCTCAGATGGGTTATACTTTCCAATTCGGTAAGCGTCATCGGGTGCGTGTGGAATCTTATAGTGTGCTAAAAAATTCTTGGTTACTGCGTTGGTGTTTTCCATAAGTTCTTCTGGGAGTCCATGGATCAGCAGGTTTGGCTTCCTGAGCTCATCCGTGAGTTTGGCAACCATAAGTTTGAGAGTGTCAATTTCCTTCTGCTTTGCTGACTGCGTCTTCTCCAGGTGGAGAATCCTGGCCTCATAGGCTTCCATCTTTTCGTCCATTACTTTTAACCTGTTACTCATCTCAGGAATCAGACTCATTTTGGTGTCCATGTCCACATGCCTAGTATCTGCAGTTTTTTGCATGCTGGTGATGGCTTTCATGATATCATCAAGCGACGTAGGCAGGACAGGATTGTTGGCAAGATGTTCTACAACACGTTTTACTGGATTTTCGGTTTGTTCGTCATCTCCAAAGTCCTCATGCTGGCTCTTTCTAGCTTTCTCCACCGGAGTAGAGTTGGACTTGGTCTTGGTCTGAGACATCCCGTGGTTACTTTTTAGCGAGTGCCCTGCTTTATTCATTTTTTGTGGGAGAATGCACAGAGGGTCTGAATTGTTCGCAAAAATGCCCAGAGGGTCTGAATTGTTCGCAAAAATGCCCAGAGGGTCTGAATTGTTCACAAAAATCACAGAGGGTTTGAATTAACCGCAAAAATTCACAGGTGGTCTGAATTGTTCGCAAAAATGCGCCGAAGGTCCAAAATATTCGCAAAAATGCACAGAGGGTCCGAATTGTTCGCGAAAATGCACAGAGGGTCTGAATTGTTCGCAAAAATGCACAG